>QJNY01000271.1:0-108440 GCA_004155945.1 Monosporascus sp. mg162
ATATTACGCGTATTTATATATTACGCGTATTTATATAATACGTTATTTTATTATTATTATATTTAGTACGTAAAAATTAAAGCCGACCGATAAAAAAATTTATTAATTAATTTTTTTATTTATATACGTTATTCGGTTTAAATTATTAAATATATATATTAAAAAATATTAAAATAATATAAAATAAAAAACCGAATATTTTAATTAATTAATTAATTAATTAATAACCTTAATTATAATTAATATTTATATATAATATATAATTTTTATAAAAAAATAATTAATTATTAAAAATAAAATTTATAAAAATATGTAACGGTATATACGTATCTGTAATTTTTTATACGTTTTTATATAAACCTGTATTAATTTTATTAACTTTTTATTAGTTATTTTTTACTTTTACTTACTTTAAACCGTTTATTTTCCTTATATTTATATTCGTAATAATATATTATATCTTTATATCGATTTTAAGTTATATTACGAATAATTTATTTAACTTTATTAATTTTTTATTCCTTTAAAAAATATTATATAAGCTTTATTTAACTAGTACTAAGTCGAAACGACGTATAAAATCCTTAAACGACGTTTGTACGAATAAAACATATCTTAACGCGAAATCCATACGGACGCAACCGAAACTTTGTACGCGCGTATTAGCCATTTTTATTATAAGTTCGGCTATAACGATAAGAAAATTTGCTAATATTTACGTAAAAAAAGTTTTATCGTTTTTTTTATTAGCGTTAAACGTATCCGTTGTAAGTTTAATATCTTTCGACGTTATATAATTACTGCTTTTATTTCCGAAATCGACCGCCTTTAAACCTTTTTTGCCCGTAAATAAGTTACTTCCGACGTTTTACGACGTTTTAATTTTCGGCTTTTATATATATAACTTCGAAAAAAGGGTTTTAACCTTTTTTAACGTATTATCCGCGTTATTTATAAGAAGTTTTACCCCGTAAAAGTTTGTATACGTCGGAACAAACTATACCGGCGTTACGTTAATTAAATAATACCCGGCCTAAATTATATTTAATTTATAAATGCTTATTGTAAACTTACGTAATATGGATTTAAAGTATATGTTAATATAAATACTTATTTACGTTATATTATATAGTTTTTTATCGGCTTTAATGCTTTTACCTTTCGGTCCGTCTTTATGCAATATTTGCATATTGTTAATATTGCTGGTTATATTTTTTAATTTATCCGGTCGGATTATAATATAGAAACTGGGTTAATAATTATTACGTATTATTATTTTTCGAAACGTATTAAAACCGTACGGTATTTTTCCAGCTTCGATTTTTACCGTAAACTAGGTTAATTGATTCGATTTTCCTTTAACAGTATATTATTTAACTTTTTTATTATTAACAACTTTATATAAGGTAACCTTAAAAAGTATAATTTTACGTAAATTTATATTAAGCGGTTATAATAAAAAAATATTTGGTATTATGGGAAAAGTACTTAAAACCAGCATATCGAAAATTAATAAATTAAATTAGCAGAAAACCGCGTTATATTTTGGCGGGTAAATTTAACGCCCTGGTTTACGGGCTTATATAAGGCTAATCGTATTTAATCGCAAGATTTTTTCGGCCGGTTGCAAAATTAACGTTTATAAAAAAAAGTAAAAGCGTTTAACCGTATCGCGTTGGTTTATATTTACATACCTATTTTTCGAAAAAAGTTTTACGATTTTATTCGAACTTAAAATACTTATTTTATTCGCTTATAACTTATACGTCCTTACGTTATACCCGGTATCCTATACGATTTATATAAGAACCCGGATGTTATTAAAAACTTTATAAATTATAAAGCCTTATTAAACCGTAAACGATGGGCGGAACTTATAGCTGTAATTGGAAAAAATAGGATCGACTTTAACGTTTATTTATTTAAGGTTATTATGGATATATGCAACTTTATCTTGGAAAAGATAGGTAATTTCCTTTTGGAACGATCTGATACGCCCCGAGATAAATTATAATTTCGTTAATATTTATATTTAAAGGACGAATTTAGTTATTAAAAACGGAATAAACGTTAACTAATCTTTAAAAAGTTTCTTAAACTTAAGGTTAATTAAAAGACCTATATTTAAGATACGTATCGCAAATTCGGGATTAATTTAAGTAAATTAAGCGAATTAATATCTGATAAAAAGGTTAATAATTTTATCTAAATTAAAGTATAAAGGTATTCCTTTGATGGAAACTTATATATATTAATTTGCCGTTTCCCGATTCGTCCTAGCCTGTATATCCTTTATATCTTTTCCTTTTATATCGTTATAATTCCTTTTTTTTTTTACAACTTTCGTTATTATCGGAAAAAGTAAATTCTTACGCCTTTTACTTATATCACCTTTTATATAATCCAAACGAACTTATATTAAGTTATCCTTTTTCGTAATTAATTATACGTTATCGTTTGCGGTTGCTTTATTTAATATTGCTTTATTTTAAGCTTTTACAGTTTCGTACGTATTTGTACAAACTTATACCAGTTCGAATAAAGCTATTACCGCTTTTATCGGTTCTTGTTTAGTAAAAAAGGAAGTTTTTTCGGTTTTAATTAAAGGTTCCATTTCGTATTTAACCTTAAGTAAGAAAAATTTGGCTATTACGGGCTTAATCGAAAGGATTCTGCCTAATACGTTTCCTATTCGGACCGCTATTGCGATATTTATAATATCGTAATTTTCGTTAAGCTTTGTATTAACTTGTTAAAAGTTTTAAAAAAAAATTAGCTTAGGTTATAACTTATTTTTAATTTTGCCTTTATTTTTTTTAAATATCTTATTTTCCTTTTTATTTAATTCCTTAAAAATAAGCTTATACAAAATATTAACAGTAAATTTATCTTTCGTAACGTTTTGCTTATCCGTATATTTAATATTTTAAAGCCGTATACGTTTAAAAAAGTTTAATAATAATACTGTATAACCTTATCCGTTCCTTAATCGTACTTTACCGACAAACTCCTAACCTGTTTTTTAGCGGTATTATTTTTTTACGTTTTATTTAATAAATATATATTTAATAAAAGCTTTATAATTATCGTAAAAGATATTAATAATTTCGGGCAAGGCGGATATAGTTTAGCTTTTAGTAATATTCTTAATTTTCCGGATTTTAAAAGGTATATAATTAATTAAGTATTTCTTATTAACGTACAAAACGATAGTAACGTTGTTAAAAATTAATTTAAGTTCGGATTTAACTTTTAACGGCTTAATACGTTCTTATTTAGCCAGTTAAACCGTTTCTGTAAAAGTAAAAGGTTTATATAACGTAATAACAGCTAAAATAAAAATAGCTATAGCAATTTAAGGTCGCATAAAGTAGCCGGAAGTAGGCGAAAATAACGGTAAAAAGGTAAAGTCGATAACCGGTATAAATAACTGCTTACAGGCCGGGCAAATAATAAATTAAGGATATTCGCGAAAGAATTAAGTATAATTAATTAAGTAAGTTATCGTAAAAGTAAGTAAAGCTGGATATAGCGAAAGCTTGGGTAATAAAGTAAAATTAAGCGTAATAAAGCGCATACTTAGTTAATTAAATTAATTCTGGGATAATAAAGTTATTACAAAACTGTAAAAGCCCGTACAAGTTTACATAAGCTCGTACGGGCCTGTGCTATGCTATGTTATTATTTATTTAAACATAATTCGGTTAAGCTAATAACTGCATTCTGCTTAATTTGTTAAAATTGCATTTAAATTTACCCGGGCGTATACGTATTCATAAATTTTGGGTTTTGTCCCAGTGATCCCTGTGACACACCGTATATGGGTGCTAGCGCACCCCCTGCTAGCTGACAATAACCGCCATAACACTTTTGCCAGTAGCATACTGATATTACTACCGTCTACTATTACTTATCACTACATATCAAGGCCGTAATATAAATACTACTAGAGGACCTTTCGCCGGCCCTTTGAAACCCCCGGAAGCTTAACCTTAACCGTTACCCCTAACCTAATTAATAAACGGCGGTATTTAATAATACGCTAAAGGCAAAAGAACTACCCTACTCATTGGTTTTCCCGGGGGGGACGGTGATAATCGGTAGGGCCGCTAAAAAGGGGTTAAGGTGTAATATGAATGATTCGAAGTAGACAGCGTAACTGGGTCGAGTATTCATGGGGTTTGCTAACTAGCTTCCTCTGCTGCCGATGGTCTTCGGCCCGGGGCGAGAGCCAAGTAAAAGCTCCTGGGGACGCTACTTTCCATGAGCCGTGACTTACGACGACATAGCTCTGGATGAGTGGGAACAGATAGGTAAGCCCTAAGACACGAAGGAATCTGCCGAGATCCTGTAAAAGCATCCAGGTCCGCATCGAGTTTCCGTCATAGCTGTTCCGGCATCCAAAAATGATACGCACAATGTGTCGGACTTATTATTAAACGCATCGCGAGGATTATGCAAGTACCGACAGGGCGGGGGAAGCTAAGCAGATAGGTCACGATCTACGACAGGACAAGGAGCTGGAAGCCGAAACGAACGGGCGGGCGTCAAACCTGCAGTTCTCTTGAACCCTTGATGCATCGTGGAAAGGTAATACAGGCCGGCTTTCAGAAGCACCACCCGCGCCGTTATACAGAATAAAAGACGTTGTTGCGTCACGACGCATCATGAGCCTCGAGGTGTTTGTAAGACTGAATTCTTGCGAGCAATGATCCTCTTAGGCTTAGATCAGCGATAAATTAGTCCAAATCTAATGCGGGGCTACCACTAAGATTAAGCCGCGGAAGTTGCCCATATCACGTGATTTCGCATATCTTACGGCCGCCTCCTATGAACTATAAAAAGAATGCCATCAGGGGGTAGAACCGGGGCATACTGCATTAGCGCCATTTCAGCTTTGGACGAGTTTATCAAGATTTTGCGGTATATGACTGTCGGTGGAGGTCGTCACCACAAGCGACTCGGGGCGTCTTATCGGAAGCGCCCCGTGCGTCGACGCGATCAGATTCCGAAAGTCCGTTCTGTTCTGATATATCGGCCGGTAAGCGTCGTGGTTGCAACGGCGCCGTTCGTTCCCACTCGGAATTCCGGTTGAACCACCGGCTTCGAGTGGATCTCGTCGCACGCAGAGCCTGGAGCTGTCAAATTCACTTCCGAGAAACCCATAACACCCACGCCCACCCGATCTAATTAGAATCTAAGTAGTAGGCTTCTTTTCTTGATCGCACATCCGATCAACCGACGCATGCGTAATCAGTACGGCTTTTACTATCCGTTACCTGTGTCACACACACCTGGCTGCATGCGATTTAAGATCATCTAGAGCTACTTCGTGTTGGTAAACAAGGAAGGCATCAGAGCAAAACACCACTGAGGAAGCGGCATGTTAATCTCAGTAGAATTAGCGACCGTCCATCAATGTTTCGCTAGCATGGTAGGTCGCATCGCCAGTTCATACTCGAGGTGCGGTTTGTCGGTATAATATTCAAAGCGTTTTCCTTATGAAGCGTGGCGTAGACAATCAAATTGTGGAGCCTGCACGTACAGGCTGCATCGCACGTTCCCAAAGGTGACGACATCACAGCTAGAGAAGATGATTTGTGACTGCCCCCGCGCGCCGATAAGATCTTCAGGCGGACGATACGATTCAACGGTCGATCATTACACCAATCAGGCACCTTATCAGCTAACCGTGGTAACTATAGCCGTCTGTATTAAGAGATGCAGTGATGTTTTAGATTGTTGCGCCGGCGCTTATGTGTAGCTGGAGAGAAACCTTATGACGCATGCGGCGCCCAGTACAGTCAAGCAATGCCAATAACTTCCAAGGTCACTTAAGCGGGGATGAAGCAGGGTAGTGAGAGATGGAATGTCACAAGATGAGACCTTTCATTTTGAACTGCTACTCCGGAATAACAACCTTTGAGCACCAAACTACGAAAGTCCTCAGGGCACAGTTGCTGCATTCAGTAGATACCGCCGAATGGGGATCCCAAGGTTGTGGTGGTAAGTTCGTGTTTCCTGATTTAGATATTTTGGTATAGTACTAGTACAGTCTAGCCCAAATGCGGCTACGCCATCGGTGGGTATAAACTGCCTGTCAAGCAGCTACTGTGGTATTATGGAACAAGCTTGCGTATGCCGTTAACCCCACTTATTCTTGTTTATGTATTGTAGGTACGCGAGCGACATACCTAATAACTGGCTCACTGGCTTATAGGGGGACATGCTACCCCAAAGTGCAGCGTTATGCAGTTGGTGGTCTCAGGGTCCAGACCCTAGCTAGAGTACCTCAACAGAGGCAGAATCATAGGCCGCCCCCCATCTTCATCGATTTCGTACGCCCTTCCCGCTGGCCCAGCCCGCTCGCTGGGGCAACAGTATATCCAAATGTGCCAATTCAAACCCACTTCCTTCAGCCCGCCGCCCCCGCTTCTCACTTTTCCCACCGAGCATTCCACCAAACGCCGATGCCGATCATTTGCCCATCCTACCTACAATATGATGATGACGACGACAAATGATACTTACACCTTATTCTGTTCCTTTTCGTCGTCATAGGGAATACATCTACTAGGCGACTATCTCCTAAGTTTCCACAGGGCGCTTCCTTTGTTCACCGGCTAAAAGGACGTCACATATCTTGCTTTTGCATGTGCTTCTCTTCCTCCACAAACCCAAAGTGACAGCAGCCGCGCGATCGACAAGCAGGCTCTCGGCGCACGAGGCCTCCGTGGAAAATTGACCTCGCTTTTGATTGAATATAATATTCAGCGCATTCCTTCCGGTCGAAGGAGTGTCCCCTCCCGGCTTTTTGGGCTTGCGCAATCAATATTCTGATCCGATCTAACAAACATTTCGGCAATCACTAGGTGTATCCACTCCTAGACTCCCATTCTCCGGAGACTGTGGCCACTTTCGACTTCTTGTCCGCCGTCGCGATTGTATGGATTACGGAGAATCTATTTAAGAAAACCGAACGGACCTCGATATCCATTTCCGGCCTGGAGCGAAACCTTGCGCGGAAAATAGCGACGAACCAGCCAAAGCGTGCGAAGTAAGACCCTCGAAGTGAGACTTTGGGTAGGAAGGCAATCTTCCGCGACCCTCGTCGCTATTCTCTAGGCGGCCGGCAGCCATGGACGCGGCAGCTGAGGCCCTCGAGGCCGCCTACGTCCTATACGCCCGGGCGGAGGGCGAACAGAATGCGGAAACGCAGGGGCGCCCTCCGGTCTACAAAGTCATCGGTATTGTCTTGGCTGTTACGTCCGGGTGCTTGATCGGCGTTTCGTTTGTTCTCAAAAAGGCCGGCTTGCTGAAGGCGAATGAGAAGTACAACGAGGTCGCTGGCGAGGGCTATGGCTATCTCAAGAACTTCCACTGGTGGGCGGGCATGACGCTGATGATTCTCGGCGAGATCTGCAACTCTGCCGCCTACGCTTTCACGGATGCCATCCTGGTCACTTCGCTAGGAGCGCTTTCGGTTGTTATTACTACCATCCTCTCGGCCATATTCCTGAAGGAGAGGCTAAGCATGGTAGGCAAGATTGCCTGCTTCCTCTGCGTCTTGGGGTCCGTCATTATCGTCGTGAATGCCCCTGAAGAATCGGCCGTGGCGACTATACAGGAGATGAAGAAATATGTCGTGACGCCAGGGTTCTTGACTTACGCAGGCGTCATAATTGTCGGTTGCGTCTTCGTTGCCCTCTGGGTTGCTCCACGTTACGGGAAAAAGAACATGTTCCCTTATATCTCGGTCTGCAGTTGGATCGGGGGCCTGAGTGTCGTAGCCATTCAAGGCCTTGGAGCCGCTATTGTGGCGCAGGCGGGAGGGACACCTCAATTCAACCAGTGGTTTCTTTATGTTGTTCTCGTGTTCATGCTAATAACGCTAGTGACCGAGATCATCTACTTGAACGTAAGTACACCGGTTCCCATACGTGGCCCGGTTCATTAATGATTCCCTTCGCAGAAAGCACTAAATCTTTTCAATGCCGCAATGGTCACCCCGACATACTACGTTTACTTCACCAGTACCACCATTATTACATCGGCAGTCCTGTTTCAGGGCTTCAGGGGTACACCAACGCAGATCCTTACAGTCGTCATGGGTTTCCTTACAATCTGCGCCGGTGTCGTGCTGCTGCAATTGTCTAAGTCTGCGAAGGATGTTCCGGATACCGCTGTCTTTACCGGTGACTTAGACCAGATTCACATGATTGCCGAACAGGAGCAACCCGAGACCGAGCCCAAGGCGGACGCCATTCGCGGCACAGCGGCCATTGTTAGGCGCATCTCAGTAGCTCGCCAGAAGATGGAAGAAGAAGAATTCAGGCGACTTCACGAGGCGAAGGAGAGGGAACGGCTCGCGCCCCTCGGTGAAAACGGGCAAGTGGAATACGAATGGGATGGGCTTCGGCGGCGGAAGACGACGCTAGGTAGCCAGAGGAGCCGTGCCATGACCACGCCTAGTCCGTATCCTCCGGCACACCCCCACGTCCACCCGCCACTAGGCATGTCGCGCTTCCCGGATGAAGAGGAGCTGGCCGATGAGCGGGACAATACGACGTCCCCAGGCCTTCTATCCAGCATCGCCGGCACCATTCGTAGCCGCGCACGGTCCGTCCTACTCCCCGGCCATCCCGATTTCCATCAACAGGAAACCGGCGACCGGAAGCCTCAGAACCCCCCGCTCCCCGTCCAATTATCTGAAATTGCCGTCCCGCCCCAGAAATACAGAAGAGATCCTTCGTACAGCAGAAGCCGGGAGCACGTCTTTGGGCTCCCGGCTGGCCTAGGGAAGACCGAGTACACTGGCGCCTCGATCTATTCCGGTAGTGGCAACGCGCGCCATGTCCAGATAGGCGATGAACCGCCGAAATCGAGCGGGAGTGGGGCCGCCTCACTCGCCCCGCCGACTCCGCCGCCGCACGGCAGCAACGGATCTTCGACGCGTCGGCAATTCTCGTTCCAGAACGTATTCCGACGGCACCAAGCCGACGGCGCGCAGGATCAGGGACACCACCATGATCTTCACCAGGAGAACTTTCTACAGCCCCCACGCCACGGTCTACGGTCCCGCGGGTACTCGGATAGGCACATACCCCGGGACAGCGTGTCCGAGGAGGAGAGGCTGGGTCTTGTGAAGGGCGATTCCCAGTCCATGCCCACGCTCCCGCATTACGACGGCAACTACAACGAGGACAGCGATGATGAGGACGGCATGGATAGCGGCGACGAGTATTATCCAGAGGAGAAGTTCGCCACCGGAGATCGGCTCGGTAGGGACTTGACAGACAGCCCCCCTACACGCAGTAGCGAAAAGGAATACGAGGCGGGGGATTACGAATCTACTTGCAGTGGGGGGGACGATGGTCCCCCGCCTGGGAAATCCGGGCGGTACACGTAAGAGATCTAGACTCCTCCGTCCTAGTTGAGGCGCGACGCGCGCTCTCATGTATTATCTCCGATTCGTGCGTATCTGTTGGCCTCACACACATACATGCATGGGCTTTTTTTGGTATATATACATGCACGGTGTCGGGGGGCTAGAACCTGTCTGTCTAGCCATACATGGGAAATTTGTTTATGATTGATGAGCTTGATAAGATAGACGAAGGACCAATTGATCAGTCATGGTTTGGGCCTGGCTCCTGTGGCATAGAGGATAGAAACGGTGACTGCGGTATACATGCGTGGGTCAAGGGGCTTGCTTATAACGGAGTATTGGACCTAGTGGTTGGATTTTGTACCTTAGTTAGTCTGGAGTATAGCTGTATATGCCAGAGCTATTGTATATAGTAATAAAGGGCAAGGTCGGCGATTGCGGCTCGTGTACGTCTGAGTAGGACGTATGGTCTTCTTATTACTCTTAAAGAAGTGTGAGCTGCTGTAAATCGCCGCTCGAAGTGATTATCATTAACCGCTCAGCCATTTGAGGAAAGCCCGGGCGGTTCGGTATCACGGCTGGGAGAGTTCCTTCGTTTTAACATGCTATACTTGCTAAGGAAGTAGGCGAGGGTTATGCCCTCGTCTTAACGTCCTGAGGAACGAAGCGAGTGAACGAAAGTTGTTGTGTCGCAATTTTCCCCTTTGGAGGTAACTTCCCAAATCGGCAGGTTTGCCAAGATCCCAAATAGGAAAACACCTTATTGGGCCGTATGCGGCCCGTAAGTACCTAGTACGGGTTCGACTCCTAGGCCCGTACGAGAGACATGGCAATGCCCTTAAAAGCCTTGGAAGCTCCTGGCTCTTCCGACGTTATCGTCGGCCTAGCTGCCAGTCAACGACCTGGCTAACCGACAACCGGATCGATGATTTGAATTAAAAGCCGTGGAAGCCCTGCCAAGCCCTCGTTAATCTAGCTTAATCGACGACCCGGTGGTCGACCTAACCATCAACCCGATAAAAAGGGGGGGTGGGGGGCTCGCCGGAGGCGGAG
The DNA here is from genome assembly GCA_004155945.1 of Monosporascus sp. mg162. Taxonomy (NCBI): domain Eukaryota; kingdom Fungi; phylum Ascomycota; class Sordariomycetes; order Xylariales; genus Monosporascus; species Monosporascus sp. mg162. Next base: position 10,442 of record QJNY01000271.1, read on the forward strand.
CGGGGAGCCCGAGGTCGATGGTTTTAGGTGACGAGTGATGCTAGAGACTAGTGACCACCTACCCCCTCGATTCGATTTTGGATTTTTTTTTTTTTTTTTTGGGTTGGATTTTGGGTTTTCAACGAGGGCATTATTGTGCTAACGCCGTGCGCGGTAGCTTCATGTTTCTGGGATAGGTCGGAAAACCCATCCCGAATAGCAATACTCCATACAAATAACCAGACGTTACGTGTCTTCTCCCATCGGCTCTTCGCAATGCTGACCCCGAGGATGGAATGTTAAGTACGGCCCATCGTAATAGGCGCCGCAAAATTTCACGAAGCTGAAACTCGTCTTCTCTCCCTCTCCCGCCTGTCCCGCCAGGAGCCCCTCCCCCAACCTCACCGGGAACGCCGGGCGCTGGCTCGAAGTCGAAATACCAGAGCGTCCTCCCTAAGGCGAGGCTAATCTCCTGATACGCCAGCGGCTTTCCAACGCAGGTGCGAGGTGCGACGGAGAATGGAGTGAATGCCGTCCGGGCCCTTTCGCTATCCTCTAGCCACCTCTCAGGACCGAACGTAAAGGAGCTGGGGAAGTACTCCTCGTCGTGGTGAAGGCTATAAATGTTGACACCAACTAAAGTGCCACGAGGTATAACGTGCCCGTCTACAATTAGGGGGCGGCGACTGTTGGGAAGCAGGGTAACGAGGTAGTCGGGCTTGAAGCGTATGCGCGGCGGGAACTGCAGCGAGATGTTGATGCGGAGGTTCGAGAATACGATGGCATCCCTCAGAAAGCGGTGCTCGTCGCCGATCCGGAGGCTGAGATCGTAGCCAAAGCCGAGGTGTCCGATAGCGTCAAGCCCCGAGATGGCGACAGGTGAGCGGCATGTTCACGGGGCTCGACGCTTTGGATTCCTGCAAGAGATTCTTGAGCAACGTATCTATCTGCTCTAGCAGAGTGGGCTCGAACTGTCGAATCGAATGGTCCGAAAGCGCCAGGCCGACCAATTTTCTCTTGATACGATGAATGTTCTCGCCTCTAGAGTTGAAAAGGTTATACTGCTCTGCCCGGACTTGTGAAGCCTAGTAAATGAAGGGCTTGGTAATCTGTTCATTTTTATAGATGTCTATGTATCCTGTCAGTTCAGAGGCCAACAAATAGCAATTAACCTGGGCAGCTACCTCTTACGGCTGTCGCCGAGCTAAACAACAGCCTGTTGGGACCGTGTCTTATGACAGGCGTTGACAAAAAGGACGTCAGGCGGCAAAATAAGCGCCATAAATTCGGATAGTTTCGCAAGAAAAGGCCCTGCGTACTTCCGTAGAGGATGTAGTAATAAGCGGCAGCTCAACAAGAAAAGCGCCTGCGGCTCAGGGAAGTTAGAGAAGGAAATATTTCGCAACACCCACGTTTATGTGGTTTACATAGACAGCCAGCGCCGAGGATGCTTACTTAGCGGGCAACTTGAATCCATCCATCCTCACATATGTAAAGCTTCTCAGATAGGCATAACTTGAGTATCTTGCTGAAGAATGTGTAAAGCGGCTAGGGGAAGTCGCTATGGACATATGCTGATTGAAGTGTTGTCTCCTATGTAGCCATAAGGGGGACACGGCATCGTGCTCAGCTGATTGAAGCTGGTCGCACCAGCAGGTAATGCCGTTTCCAAGGATGTATGACGTCCCAGGTACATACGACGTACATGCCCGGCATTATGTATAGAATCCTTCTGAAAGTAGCATATCGTATTCATACAGGCGGAGAGGACGCCCTACGGGCCAGTATATTAGAATATGTAGATACGAACAAGCTTGAGTGGTTACTAAATGTAGATACGGATATCCCCGACAAGCAAAGCTAGGCTACGAGAGGCTTCCAAGTGGAGGTTAAAGTGCAGAGTGGTAGAGAGTTCGGACGTGACACATCCTGGCCTTGAAGGTTTTTTCCCCCGTACCCGCCCTTTCTATGTTGATTGCTATTTCTCTTCTCCTCTCTCCTTTTATTTTTTTTTATTTTTTTTATTTTTTTTAACTGTCGGGATTTCGGCGGTGAAGAATTTGGTAAGCGCGTATCTTTCTATAGAATGTGACGACGCACATCGGATCGCCCTGTTTGATTGGTCACGGAAGTGTCTAGGCTAGGCAGTAGGAGGCTCTCGTCCAGGTGATCCCTCTCCCTTATTTCTACCTCAATGTAACTTTGTAACGAAGTAGCTGCAGCGTATTTCAACAGAAACCGCTTCCTCAATCCGACACAGCTCAGTTTGGAGGATAGCGGAAAGCATTCAAATACTTCAGATACTAATGTTTTGTAACAGGCGCTGCTGCTATTGTACAATTATTGCTATGATTTCTGCCTCGTTCTCACATAGAAAGTTTCGGCATTGGTAGGCGCCACACCCACTCCGCTGTCCTTCTGCAGGAACGTATCCAGACGATTTTGAATACACTTGGCCATCTCAGCCCAGATGATCCGGTCTAGAAGTCCCTCCAGATACCGTTCATGAGATCTGTCACTATGCGTCGACTGTCTTGGTCTGGCTCGGCAATGACGGAAAAGGCGACTGCATACGTCAAGCATATTAACTTGTTAGCTCCTAAGCTAATTAATGCTGGCGAAGGTGAGCGGGAGTCTTCCGTCGCTATTGCATACCTCGCTAGCTTACCATAGTTCAACTGTCGCTGGATCATTCAGGATGTCGTTTTAAACCCCAGTGTGACTCTGTTCGCTGGGCTATAGACATTGCCATGGACTTGACTCCTTCAGATTCGAGCCGAGTCAGCCACTCCACTAGTATATATTCTTCACCGCTTGGCGGGAATGTGGGAAACATCAACATCAACAATGTTTAGAGCCGGAAGGGGATCCTAAGACTTTCAAAGATATCCATGACACCAAGTGCGGGAGCGACCGTGACCGCATCAATGCACTGGCCTCTTTAGCAAGCGATATTATATTCACCTCACCCATTGTGGTTGACAACATGTTCAGCAGGATATTAGCTGACAGGATACGGCAGGGGATTGCCAGAAGGGGATTCGCGATCGACTATACCGTGTCGACAGAACACGCCTATGCTAGTTTTGCAAGACACCTCGTTGAGTCAGGGGTCATTTCGTTTTCCTAGTTGCTGGACATGCTTGATACACAAATTCGGGAGGATAGCCACCTGCACTTAGAGGGAGTGCCCTCGTTGGCTTCTGACTGGAGACTTGAGACCGTTGCTAATTGCCGCAACTACCCTCCATTTCCACGCAAATTTACGGCCAAATTCAAATTCGACGACTCCTAGGTAACTGTCTGCTCGTACAATGTTGGGCGATACCCAATTCGATTTCCGGAGCCCGATGTTACAATCGCGGCATACAAGTTTCAGTCACAATGCGATGATCCAGTGACTACATGGTCATGGGTACTGGATACATATCTATCCTTAAAGACAGAGATTGAAACTCGGGCTCTCGCACGTGGTGGATTATTTCTCCAACTCGAGCTGATATTCAGCGCGCTTAAAGAATACCTAGGGTTCACCGGCCCAGCAGCATGCTTAATCGAATAGAACACCTACTTTATACTTTGTCCTCAGACAACACAACCAAGTTCACACAGCTCTTAAGTGCATCTAAATACATCAGCCAAAAGCATAAGGAATTTTTCTTTCTTACGGGGAGAAAATCGTAGTCCAGCAGTGGTGTGTTTAAATCAAGGTTTTCCGTGTAAAAAAGCAATCCTCGTGCTAGGGAAGAAGATGTTTAGTTGTAATGGAAACCCGCCCTGGGTATCGGTACACTGACTGGCGGATTGATGGCCTTCTATCTGAGTTGCCAGGCCTCGCCATTCTAAATAAGACCGGCTGGATCGTCTGTCGAGTGCGCCGAATATACTTTCGTGGGTGCTTGTTCTGCTACTGTCCATTAGAATGTCTCTGAAGATGGCGGTAAAATATAGGATCCGATATTGGATTCGCAAAAGATTATCCTTCTCTGATTCTTGAAGAAATCAGCTACAAGCCCGATTCTTATAGAAAATTACAGTCAGGCTAGGGACTTCATAGATTTACTCTGGTTATAAATGTCTACCCTCATTAGTATTAGAGACGCAGCTTTACTTACCAACCCACGCATATATCCAAGGAGGTTTGTTTATTTCTTCTCCGAGAAGATACGTCTTAACATTGGGTACACCAATATTGTTGACTTCACTCTACAACCTGTTAGAATGGGAGTAAACTACGCCCCACACTATATGTGTATGTATAGATGTGTAGTTCCCCGAGCCACCAGGTGTGACATTTAGTATGGAACCCAAAGGGAGTTCAACTTTATACTTCACACAAGGGAGAGGCACTCACCTCATTGGCTAAAGGAACTACTAAACTTCGGGGGGACATTCTCATAATAAGCAGTGAATAAAGCTATTTAAATTTGTTCGCTGAGCTGCTCCAAAAACATTCTACCTTCCGGTGTGATATATAGGTCGTCAGGCACATGAACCCTCCCCCTCGTAATCACTATTTTCTGGTCATCGCGAGTCGGTGGATGATGTGTTGGGACACGCTCAAACTTAGCGCCATGTTCGACGTCAGTGTCACTATCGCCGGCCTCCTTTTCACGCGGCCGCCGCCACTTCTGCCCCACCTCCTCCGGCGTCCACCAGTAGTTCGGGAAACGTCTTTGGATGTTATTTAGCAACAAAGCGACACACTGCATCAGAACGCAGCCCAGGATGACCACTGGAAGCAGGAACCATCCGAGTTGCGCGATGCTTTTGTCGACCACAGCCAGCAACGCTGTAGCTCCGGCAGGCGGGTGTATAGTACCGGTCAAGGCCATGACGGCCACGGCACTGGCACAGCTAAGAGAGCCGGCGACCCATATCAGGTGGTGCGATTGCGGCCCCAGCTCAAAGAGCTTGCCGATCACGATGCCGATGATGGATGCGAGAATCTGGCCGAGTATAGCGTTGCGAGGCTGCGCCAGCGGCGAGTCGATGGCGTAGAACTCGAGAACAGCTGCGGCACCCTGCACGGTTTATCATTGGTTAGAAACCACCCACGCCACATACGTTAGGAAAGGGACGGAACGTACGAAGCTCCCAACTATGATTGGAGCTCCGTGGTCCGCAAACGACGGAATTTGTTGGCCCACGACCTCGATAACAAGTATGCTGCAGAACACCCCGAGGAAAGCCCAGAAGACCATCACAATGTTTCCGAGTGGCTGCTGGTGCTCCTCCCTATGGCCGAAAAAGCGGGCGATAGGAGCTGGAAGGTACTTGAACGGCGGCGGCGGGAGCCATGGATTCACATAGCTGTCGATGTTGAAGTGCCACAACGACGGGGCGAATTGGAAAGGCATCGGGTCCAAGGGTGAAGCGTGGTACGCTACTCGTGAACGATAGGTAGAATTCGTCGATTTATTATCCGCAGGAACCCTTGGAAGTGAGATCTATGAATCCCGCCGTCCAACCTTAAAAGCCAAATGCTGCTTGCTATGTCGTGACGACCCTCCTCGCCCAAGCGCACGGACAACGCCATCCGGGACCTTCCCTATTTAAAGGGTGCGCTTACCACCCTCCCCAATTCCATGACACGGTCGCTGGTATTCCTGTGAACTCGTCATTAGGAAGTTTAGGTTTCACAGCCCGGCTTGGTTTCTCTTGGAGTAGCGCGGCATTACTAACTCAAACCTTACTTATACGTCCAATAGACGCGTTATGACTAAAAGCGGTGTCATATTGGGTAACGAAAATTCCCAAAACGGTCACTCACGGGACACGGGATCCGGCACCATTTTGTGGATCCGGGGTCCGGAGACGACATCTCCGCGGAGGTACCACGGACCCGGGAAGGGGCCTGTTTTCTAGCGATTTCTTTACAGGAACCATCTGAGACTTCGTCTCAAGGAATTCTTGCTTTGAGCGTGAAACCTGGGAGGCTCGATATTCGATTCGGACTGCTGATCGAGGTAGGGAAAGGTGGTGGCAGGTCTAGGTCCACATAGCTCGGTCTTGGCTCCAATAAGTCAGCCCTATATGGGACTACCTACAGCCACCTCCAGCCTCGCTTTCTCTCCGCTACAGCTGTTCTTCCATGTATATAAATAGGCTTCGCTACCTTCTTATCCCGGGCTAGGATCTTTTGAAGGTCAACCAGATAAAATCTACTTCTTTGAGTTGGAAATGCTTCAGTGTGTGATGTCAGGGTCCCATAAAACAGTGCTGAAGACTAACTCAACACTGCTATCGAAATCTGCAGTGCTGAAAAATGTGAGGCCCCACACTATGGCGGGACCCTATTTCAGTTCTCATACCCGCGCTCCGGTACGGTCGCGATCCCGTCCGCTCACAACGACAATGCCTGAGCCGTTTGGCTTGAGCGTAGTCCGCGTCAAATATTTGACAGCGTCTAGTGCTCGGAATGCATTTGGGGCTAAGGCGCGGGCTTCGGAATTCGGCGAGCGCTACAATCGAAATGAAAGTGATGCCATTCAGTCGTGTCACGGACGGGAGATTTCTCGGCATGATGTAATCCCTTGACGGCGCACGACTTGAAAGATGAGACAACTTGCAATATCCGAGTAATCCGTAACTCCATGCTCGAATCCCAATACTGCGACCGCCATGATCCAGCCGCCGTATTTGATTGATGCCCCAAGCGTGCTCGACCTTACTCGAAAAACGCGCCCCCTTGCGTATTGTCTCCACTAGCTTTTGTCATCTCCCAACCGCGATTCCTGTACCCCTTTGGCCAGATGCCGCATCGTCCCGGCGCCAGGATACCATTTGGGTCCAAGGCATCCTTCAGCTTCTCATTAAACTTCATCAACGCGCCGTCGTTCCAGTTGTACGTCCCCGCGACCTGATCCATAAGCACCAAGTGCGTCCGATACTCGCCGTAGCCGTAGGCCGCTGCGTCGTCGATCATGCAGCGCAGGCAATCGAGCGCCGCCCTCCGGCGCGCGGGGTCGGCACGGTCGAACACGATCTCGACGATGAGGTGCATCTCGCGGAGGCCGACGCAGAACGCTGGAAAGATGTCGATGCCGAACTCATCGTGCCTCCTCTTCGCCAGCGCGAACAACCTCGTCGCGTCGGCGCCGCGGATGGGGCTGACGGGCGAGAAGGCGATGTGCGCGCCGTTAGGCACCCAGTTGACCCACCGCAGTTCCTGGATGTCCGGGACACCCGCGGCGACGCGGTCCCGGGCCCAGAAGTACTCGTCCGGCGGCAGCGTCGACGGGTCGATGCGCCGCGCGCCCGTCACTCGCTTGAACTCCGTGTCTATGATCGAGAGCTTGTACTGACGGATGTGCGGCGGTCCGTACGCCATGCCGTAGTAGATCCAGGTGCAGTCGCCCACGGGCGTAGCGGCTGCGGCTGCGTGGATCGCCTCATCGGGAATGGTACCGCTCCCTGTGTAATAAGCACTCCGTGGCTTGCCGCGCGATGCGATGGTCTGGGTGATATGACGCAACTGTGCCACGTTCTCCAGGATATTGCTGATGCGAAGCGGTCGGATGATCTCGATCTGGATATCCCGCGGTTAGTGTTATTGCCTGACAGGATTGCTTTGCAATCTCTCAGCTATGCTTACCAGCTCAGCGAGGTCGTCTTCATTCGGGAAAGTGTACATCTGAGAAGGTAAAAGTTAGCATGTATCATCGGTGGCGTGGTTCATATCATATGCCTCACAAAGCTTTCATATCCACCTGGATTAGGCATCAACGTCATTCCCATCTTGGTTACAATGCCAAAGTTGGACTGTGAGAATATTCCGCTAGAGTAAAGTGGTCAACTAGCTCTCCAGTAACACGCACGCGGGTTGGTAACTTCTTACTCAGAATAAGGACCGAAGCCATATGGAAAGGTTTGCCAAGTGTTGTTCCCTGGCAGAGCCCCCATGCCCGTCCGGACGACCTCTCCAGTCGGCAACACGACTTCTAAGCCGCTATGACAAGCCCAGTGGTCGCCATACGGTGTATACCCGACACCTCTGTCTATGGCATTCCCCAAGACAGAGCCGCCGCCGACGTCGGGGACATCAATCCATAGATGCTCGTATCCCCGGGCTTTAATCTCAGTATACAGGGCAAAGTATGAGACGCCAGGTTCGATAAGACATGTACAATCCTCTGGACTGATATCAAGGATCTTGTTCATTCGCCTACCGAGGTCAATCACCACCGATCCACGTACTCTGGGCGCCGCGCCACCGTACCCGACTGGTCTCGTTAGCGCTCAGCTTTCATTACGGCACACAGTTGATGATGTGCATACAGTTTCGACCCATCGAGATCGGGAAGATAGGGATCTTGTGTTTGTTCGCCCACAGCACAACTTGCTGGACCTCTTCGGTACTTCCGGGATACACGATTGCCGAAGGGACCAGTTCCTCGTCATCGACAATCGCCATCATGTCATGAGTGTTTGGGTCTGCAAAGGTCAATGGGAAGCCAGCATCATGGTTTCCGTGTCTGACTCACGTTCCATATACCTGTACATCCAGACCCATATTAGCAAGCAGCATCGTCTCACTAGGGTAAGCTAGGGACTCTAGGTGCCTAAATACTCACCACCCATCCCTCAGCGGTTTATCATTTCTCTCGACGTTATCTGCACCCAGCTGCTTGCGCAGCTCCTCAAGGGCGCCAAGGAAAACCGGCTCTTCCACGCCGGGGGGGATCACTGAGAGTCTCTTCCCCGATGAATGAGGCTTGGTCCTCGTCTCCAGCACGGACGCTTTTACCTCTCTAGCCTTTTCAAGCAGGAAGCCCGGGATCCCTGAGTGCGCCTCCGACAGGAGCGGCACGTCTGATTCTGCCTCCGTTGAGAAGGACATCACGTAACACTCCGTCCGTATAAATCGGCCTATGCGGAAAGCAGCAGGTTTGTGAAAGGAAGCCGTCTTTCATAAGCTCCCCCCCCAACTGTAGTCTACTTGCGTTGATACACAGGGGATCCTGCTACCCCGCAGAGAGAAAGTTTGTGTTTTGCCGGGGCAATGCTACGGTACTTGCAGATCACATGATGCCAATGGTGTCATCCCAGTGAGTACCCCGGCTCTATAATGGCAGAAAGCCTTATATTAGAGATTCGGAGGATGTTACTTGATCTTAGCAGATTTAAAATGTTAGTATACCATATAACATCAGTCAGTTACGCAGTAAACTGCCTAAGGCACACGCCGTTTTCCGCCTAAGTTTGCTTATACTAGCCTAGCGATAGTGAACAACCCTGGGTGTCTCAGGGGTAGTCTCTACAAGTCTGCAATCTAGTTGAAACCTGAATCAACGGGGATTACATCAACTGGTTATTCATCTTGACTGGTCCTTCCCTCCTTTTTACTGTCATCATGGTGTGTCTTCCATTCACACCCCTCGAATAATATTCGGTAGCCACGATTCCATTTCCTTGAAAAAGTAACATGGGATGTGGCGAAACATATCCAAATAATCGTCCTTCGCCAGAAGCCTCTTTTATATTTGCCCACGCTTATGTTTGAAATTGTAGTTGTCTATAAGACTACCATCTTCCACTGCAGCCAGCACTACAGGCTTGTGATATTTTTTATGACGCGGAGCGTGCTACCGTTAGGTGACAAGTCTCATTATAAACCATATAACTAAGATGATGATATTCAGCGAAGCAGGAGCTACGAAGAGATAAACACAGACGAAAATTGCTCACCAGCGTCCCTTCTGCCTTGCTTCGTCGGAATGCAACCATATGTGGCTAAATAAGCTCGAACCAACAACAGTTTGACCGCCCACCTTCTGGAGTCCAACACGCTTCCCGCCATTCAATCATGCCACCTTTGCCTATTATATGCGGAGTGAGGCAGGGACGCGGTACCGTTCATGCCATGCTAAATTCGAACATTTTTCCACTGGGAAGATTGTCACGTTTACGTCTCGAATCATGGTCCCGCTCTTGTGGATCGTCTTATAAGTGTGAATCGATGTTGCGGCAGCCTTTGGCGTTACGCAGATCTCAGTTAATTGGGTTGTGTTAGGTTCTCGGTTGCGGAAGGTATCTCGACGTATTCTTTGACTAGGGCATACACTGGCCAGCCCCTACGGGATGCCGAGTAACCCCGGTCTTTTGACCAGTCGAATTTGTTTTTTAAGCACAGCTGATGTCAATGCGAACTACCGAGTATGAGATATCTGAAGCAGCGAACTGGAATATCGGCTTCAACCCCTAAATGCTGAAGTCGTCCATACGCACGGTTTTCACAACCCAAAGTGTGCAAGTAGACGAGTTTCTCTTTTGGGGTCAGTTCCAAGCCCCAGTGATCTGTTTCCATATATTTCCGATGAAAAGTAACTTGTGGAAGATTAGCCTCGCAGTCATCCCATCACCTGCTGCAGACCCTTACTATTTTCACGGCGTAAGTGTCCGTGTTGATTCGCACCTCCCATACACACGCATGTTTACCTTTTCCCAGGTGCTCTATGAAGTCGACGTACAGTTGGCCACTCGAAGTTTTGAATCAGTTGAGTTTGGGTCCAGGGACCTGAGGGAATTGTGACATGATTAAATGAAGAGCACGAAGATTGGCAAGAAACGATGATCAAAGAGTCTGCTTGGCCATGCGTAAGAGGAGCTAGCACAGGGGAACAAAGAAATTGTTTCCCAAAGAACAGAGCACCCTCGAGAAGATATACAAAGCCATTAGCGAAAAGCGCGTCAACGATGTGTTACGTTACTCCATGGTGCCAGCAGTAAGACAGTCCTACATTAGATCTACTCTAAAATACGAAAAGGACCCGACATGCGGCCAACGGTACGTGAAGCATAATTCGAGGGCGTCAATGTGGAGACCAACAAGGGGAAGTAAGAGTACAGTGCGCCTAGAAGCCTAACTGACCAATATACCGGATATCCCAATCGAAAGCCTCCAACAAGCTGGCCCAGATTTTCTTAGCCGGCGAGGTAAAATGACATGCCGTTTTCGATCCTGTTTGCCTCAAGGATGAGCGCAATACAAGAACAGAAAGGTCATATTACTATTGGTCAGGTAGGGATGTACTCTTTCTATGGCAAATATGAGATCTAGTAGTGTCCCTGTTGAGCATCAAGGAGGGAGGCGTCGTGAGATGATGATGAGGTTACCCGTGACGTTTTAGTATGGGGAACTCTGCAGGGTAGACTCAAGGGTTCTTCAGGGTAGACTCTCGTCTTAATGTAGCAGGAATAGAAGTGTGTATTTGAATCTGTCTTGATGATTCGTGGTGATCGATGATGAACTAGAAACACTGGGCTTAGCAACGGGTTGCTAAGCCTCTATATATACACTTCGACGCCTTCCTAATGCGAATAAAACAAAAGAATCTGATATAACAAAGCTTCAAAGAAGTCTTTGATAAGTGCTTCTTTTGTCCCTGACGAATTCGGAACCCCTATATAGCCGTATGCAGCTATATAGCCGAATCCAGCCAAAAATCCAGCCAAATCCTTTGACTTCCTTTGAATTCCTTTGAATTCCCACAGTCCCGCCATCGTGTAGGGCCTCACATTTTTCAGTACTATAGGTCTGACACAAAACAAGGTATGGGTTCGTCATCACGTCAGCAAGCCTTACTGTTCTCAGGTCTTCCATCTCACAAGACGTATCGTAACTGAGGTTAGGAGTTGAATACACGACGATGCCGCGCTCGACACAAGGACCTCAATGATTGTTTCCAAGGCCATAAATGCGCTCATCATCATGAGCATGCACGATAAGTAATGTGAGGTAGTGTCTCTTGGATTATGACAAAAGATCGGGCGCTCGAACTGCGTTAGTAGTTCAAGCGTAATATAGTTATATATTCCTACAGTGTCGAGGACGCTGTACATTCCTTAAGCACATGGTATCGGCGTGAAGCCAATGGTAACACGGTCTTTGCCTATCTCTTAATGGAAAGGCTGGAGCGGACACTCCCCAGCTCTGCCCAACCTACTTCTGACAACTCTATCCTCAAGCTCCCTACATATATATGCTACCAGGGAATGCAGAATTCGGTAGGTATCCCATGTGAGGTTGTAAATCAAAGGGGGTTCTGGGGCCGTAATACGGAAAGACATGTCCTAGAGCGATAGCAGACCCGGAAATCTCTCAAAAATCCCCAAAGGATGCGAAAGCCTAAGCTCCAGAGGCTTGCCAAGACCTCCAACAGTAGCAGGATAAAGAATACCATACTAAGTCCAATGAGTTCAGGGAATACGCTGCCTTGGTCCAACTTTGCTCTGATCCCGAGCAGCTTTTAGTCATATTCGAGTCGCTTGTCGATTCAAGCCCGGCTGTCATGGCACATTGGCCACTGCCAGGGGAATAGGGACGGGAGCTCAAGGAGAAAAAGCTTCGAGTTAATCTAGCATAGGAACGGTTGACTAACATCAACAGTAAATTTTGCGTTTTAACTAGGAATTACTGCTTCACGCGATTGGGATCATGATACTAGATATAGTAGCAGGTGGTCAATGCGCTGTCCATTATGTAAATATGTGTTAATTATAGAATGTTAAATGACCCCTTGGTTCTGTCTTCTGGATGTCTCGAAAAGTACTAACTGTCAGCATGGCAACAGTTGTCCAATCCTCGACTCAGCAAATTGTCGCCCTCTGTCCAAGCCTTCTGTAAAAATGAGTTCTAATGTGTATCCAATGAATATTGTAAAACCAAACGCCGCATTCAGCTCTCATGCCGGACGATGTCTGAACTTACGAATCAGGGGTAGATGAGATAGCGATCCTGTCAGGTGCCAAGGTGTGACCCCTTTCTAGGGCCCAGCGCCCCACCGGCGAGGGCCCGGTTTGTGTATATATAGGGGGGCTTCGCCCCGAGTAATTAGGGAAAGGCAGGCGTTAATGGTTATCTATTTTACTACCTATACTACGAACCACTAACTAGGCTGCTTTTTCTGCCTTTTACTCTGTACTTTACCATTTTCTTTAACATATTAACGCCTTTACTTACCTGTACGGATCGTTAAGCAGAAAGCAGTTAACAGCGACCAACTTATTAACACGACGAACTTACCACGACGAATAATAGCAAACAGAAAAAGTAAGGCGGCATTTTCGCGGGCGATAACTAACCGGTTCGAAAAGTCCCAAATTATGGGAATAAAAACGCCTTTTAAGCTGTCGGTTTTAGACCAGGTTCCTAAGGTTATTACGTTACTATTAAAAAAGAAATTAAACCGTAAAATCCAAAAAAAAAGAAGCAATAAAGATTACGGAAAAAAAGATAATATTTAGCAACCTTAAAAAAAGGAAAAGCTTTACTTTTTAAATTAAATAAAGTTAACGTAACAAATTACGATAAACCCGGAAAACGGAACCGTAATAAAGGTTATTTTAAAATATCGTTACTTACCTTACGGTATAAAAGGTTTTCCCGAACTAAACTGGCGAAGTTCTTTATTAACTTAAAAATTTGCTTTACGTTATTAACAAAAAATTTCGCTTCGGACGTTATAAAAGTAATATACGTTAATACTTACTTCGAAGATTTATACGCTAAACGGTAATCAAAATTTTTAACGTTAAAAAAAAGTAACGATTTTATAACGTTAACGTAATAAAAATTCGAAACTTAATTAAAAAATGATATCGGAAACGAAAAAACTTACAAATTTACTGTTTAATTCCAGCTAAAAAAGTTATAGCAGCAATTAAGAAAAAAGTTTATAACTTTCCTGGACCGATACGAAACGGTAAAAACCGAAAACCCCGACGACCTTCCAAAAAATATATAAATAATACGATTATTAATTAAATTTATCCTTAAATTATAAAGCGAAATTATTAAAAGCGGTATACCGGATATTAAACGCAAATTAATAACGAAGGTATAACGGGCGGAATTAATTTTGGTTACTTTGCTTTAAGTAAATTTAACGAAAAAAAAAGGGGTAAAAAAATTAAAAAGGTAATACCGGTTTACGGCCAAGATTAAACCGGCCTTATTCCGGAAAGTCGCCGGCAAACAAAACTTATTAGTTTTACCTTTAGTATTAAAAAAAAAGTTAATACGGAACTTATATCGAATTATTTAAAACGACGTAAAAAATTTACGAAACCTTACCGATATTATTATTATAAAAAAAAAGGATATTTAAAGTTCGATTATTTCGAAATAAAATGCTTCCGGTATAGAAAGTTCGAATATTAAATTAAGGGATATTTATAAAACGAAATTAAGAACTTTATTATTAAGTCGAACGATATACCGTTCGAAATACGGAAAACCTAAATTACAAAATAAAAAGGTTTAACTTTTCGGCTTAAATTCGAAATAATAATAAAGCTTCGAATAAAAGGAAAACGGATTAAATATAAAAGCTTAATAAACGGAAACAGTAATTATAACTTAATACGGAAAAAATTATTACCCGAGTTAATAATTTAAAGTTTAAAAGGTAATATAATTATAAGCGGCGTTTTCGTATAAAGGACGTTACTAAACAAAACGAATATAATATTTAAAGTAACGGACGATTAAAAAAAACGCGGAAAATATATAGCAATTTTTATATTTTAAAGGATTTTTAAAATTACGATATAATTTTAAATCTACCTTAAAGTAACGTTGTTAATCCGAACTTAAATTTTAGGAAAAAGTTATAACATTTTAAGTTTCGGAATAAAAACTTTATTTTAACGATTACCAAAAAAAATACGCAAAGTAATAAAAAAATTAAAAAGCATAATAATTTTAATATTAGTAAACGTACTAAATTTAAAATATATTCTCGAAAAACAGAAAGCCGACGCGGACGTATACGTAATATAAACGCTGGAAAATAATAGCCGTATAATAATACTTTCTTTTAAGTATTAGGATTACCGAAACGTATTCGACGTATCGCTAACAAAAGTATTACCCTAATACTATTACATAAAGTACCGCATCGACTTCGAAAAAGGAAAAATACTTCCTTAAAGGCCAATATACCCCTTTTCAAAAAAAGAACAAAAAGTATTACGAAAATATATTAAGCAGGCTCTAAAAAAAGGATAAATTTAACCCTTCCGCAGCTTAGCAAAAGCGCCCGTTTTTTTCGTTCCGAAATTAAAGGACAAATTGTAATTATATATAAATTACTAAAGGTATAACAAAATTACCCGTAAAAATAAAACGACGCTATTGTTAATTAATAAAATACTGGATAAGCTTTCGAAAGTAATAATATATATTAAATTAAACTTAAAGGATACGTATGTAACGAACCTGTCATACATCCACCTGGAGGTATGAGCAGTATCCGAAATAGGGTTTTGATTTACAGGTAACAATAATGCGAGAAATGATTTAATGGTTTGTTCGTTAAAGAGGTTTACGGACTTTTCCCTTAATCGGAGAACGGTGCCTTTAACTAAAGGCTTAGATTGATAGTTAAAAAGCGAAATTAAGTTAGTACTATTTACATAAAACACCCGTTTATTATATACCTTTCTATTTTACAGTAAGTATGTCGTAGATTTACGTAATTTAAGTAATTTAACAGATTACTTAAATTAATTAGATTACGTCGAAAGCTAAGTTTTCCCTTAGCCCGAAATTTAGCCGTATCCGCGTTAATTTCTAAAAACCTGGCTTTTTTCAGACAGGAACCTTTGTTTTTATAATATTATTTCCCTTTTTTAAGGATTTTTGTCCCAAAGATAAAAACCGGAAGTAATTCCTTTGGTAATTGGAAAGAATGTAAGGATTTTTCAGCTGATTTTACCATAACAGGCCGTATTTAGAAAAAAAAAGGAAAGAAAAAACTTCGATTTAATTAATGCGAAGCGCGTAATAACCGTACAAAATACATTAAGAAATTTAGTTCCAAAGTTAACTTTTATTCAAATTGTATTCGTTTTAAGGAAACCGAATATTTCTTCGTGGTCGACGTCCCTAGTTGCAGTTATTATACCCGTCGTTAACGTTTAACCTGTAACATATTAAAAATAAATTCTTTAATAAAAATTAGGGAAAAACGAAAACGGTTACAAAAAAAACAGCGTAAGGTAAAGGATAAACTAATAAAGCTTTTTAGTCGACTGAAACGTTTACGTTTTCAGCAAGATATTTTTTAAAAAAAGGCTTTTATTATACTGAAAGAAAAATATAAGTTAAATTAATTAAAAAAGTAAAAGGTTGGAAAAAGAACGGCGTCGTATAAAGGAGGAACAAACGTAGCTTACTTCCGAAATTAACGCTAACATGGAAGTATCCGTTTTTTTCGACTAAAGCGCCGAAGGTTTGGATTTAAAAATTAGATCGTTATCGCTTACGACCTTAGCTGCGTTAAAAACGGTCGGTTAGAATTTTGGCGGTAAAACGTTTTAATTAAGTTTTTCGTATTCGCTAAATGCT
Organism: Monosporascus sp. mg162; assembly: GCA_004155945.1. Lineage (NCBI taxonomy): Eukaryota > Fungi > Ascomycota > Sordariomycetes > Xylariales > Monosporascus > Monosporascus sp. mg162. The sequence goes on from QJNY01000271.1 coordinate 26,775, forward strand.
TAAAAGGTTTCCAAATATTATCTTCAGGTAAGTAATTTTCCCACTTAATTAAGTATTAGATTTTGTTATTAACTATTCTTAAGTTTAATATTTTTTCGATTTCGTATTCGTCGGTATTTTCCTTAATTTCCAAGTTTGCTTCTAGTAAGGCGTTACTGGGTGCTGGTTTTAATAAGGAAATGTAAAAAACAGAATATATCTTTATTGTTTTGGATAGCGACAATCGATAATTAATTTTTGAAACGATTTCGTTAACTTTAAACGGATTAAGTTTTTTAAAATCGAATTTGTTATTAGGTTTTTTGGTTTTGATTTGTAAAATGTTCGAAGTTGCGTTTTGTTTTTAACGTAATAGGTAAACTTTGTTTCTTTTTAATAAAATTAATCCTTTAATTTTTTTCTTATTGTAATATTAAGTTATCCGTTATTAAAAAAATTATAATTTAGTTTTAAGATAAGCTTGGATGGTTTTGATTTTAGATATTATCGTTTTTGCTTTGGGTGTTACCGAAGTAATTTTTGAAGCTTTACCGAATAGTTGCTTTAATTGTTACGTTTTTGCGTTTTATTTATATATGGCCGTATGGGGTAAAACGTTTATATCTTCGTTAACGGATATGTTATAAGCTATTTATATTAATGGGAATAATTTTACTTAATTATCTTGTTAATAATTAACATAATTTTTTAAATATTGCTCCAGAATTTAATTTAATCGTTTTGTTTATTTATCGGTTTAAAAGTAATACGCTATAAAAACTTTAAGTTTAGTATTAATTTATTTGAAAAAGCTGGTACCAAATTTAAAAGTAAATAACTTATTTTTATCCGAAATAATTTTTTCTGGGATTCCGTATTTATCGAAGTAATTTCTTACGAACGTATAAGTTAATTATTTTGCTGTCGTATTTCCTTTAAAGGGTAAAAAGTACCTATATTTAGTGAGTCTATCGACGATTACCTATATTCCGTCGTACTGGATTTTGGTAACGGGGTTTTTGAATAAAGGTAAGCCGGTAATAAAGTTTCAAGTTATAATGTTTTATGTTTTGTTTAAAATTTCGGTAGGTTGTAATAGTCCGTATAATTTGTAGCGAACTACTTTGGCCTTGTTGCAAACGTTACAGTCTTTAATTACTTGTTTGACGGTTTTTTTAAGTTCCGGAAAGTCGTACTTTTTTTAAAGTCGTTTAGTTATTTTAAAAATCCTTTAATATTTATATAACGGGTTTTCGTAAAATTTTTAAACAAACTATTTTTGTTGTTTTCGTAAAACGTAAACTTTTCCGTAATATAGCAATTAATTCTTAAATTACCCTTTTAATTATTTAACTTTTTTCTGCTGATTAAAATTGTAAAAACTTTTAAATTGGGCCAAAAGTTTGGGGGTAAGTTTTTTTCATATTTTATATAACTGCAAGGTACCGTCCTTTATAAGTTGTAATATTTATATACGTCGTTTGGGAACTTTAATGTTATAATTTCTTTTTCGGCTTAAAATATCCGCCTAAATATTTTTCTTACCTTTGATATAATAAATTTTAAAATTGAATTAAAACAGGAAAACCATTTAGTTTTTATCTCGTTTATTTAAATTTTAAGTCGTTATAAAATGGGTAAAGTTTTTATAATCGGAATAAATATTAAAAAAATTTTTAATTCCGTTAAGGTAAGGTTTTTATTTTTTGAAAGTTATAATAATTATTAATAACTTTTTGTCGTAAATAAGGTATCGTAATTTTGCATCCTTTAATACTTTAAAATAGTAAATTATTAGGTATTACTTTTTGTTATCTTTTTGTTATTTTAGGATTACGTTAAAGGTTTCGTTTAAGGCGTTAATTTTAAGTCGCTTTTTTTTTTGTTATAGTTAGGCAATTTTATAACGGGGGTATTAATAATTTTGTTTTTAATTGTTTGTATAGCTTCTTTAGCTTCCTTGGGAAATTTAAATTTTTTCTAGCGTATTTTTTAGTAATAAAGTTCGTTAATAGTTTAACGATTTTTCCGAAATTTTCGATTAAGCTGCGTACGTAACCCGTAAATCCTAAAAATTGACGGACGTTAGTAACGGTCGCTTTATCTGGAATCGGCCAATTTTTGATTACTTTTATTTTTAAGTTTTGGATTTAAATTTATCCTGGAGTGATAGTAAAGCATAAAAAATTTAGCTTTTATATATACCATACGCTTTTTTCGGCATTAACTAACAGATTTACTTTTTTGAATGTTTTTAGTACTTAAGCGATATGTTTTTTATATTTTTTTAAGGTTTCGGAGTAAATAAAAATGTCGTCTAAATAAACGAATACGAATTTATCGAAAGACTTTCGTAAAATAGTTATTAACATATGTTAAAAATTAGCAGGGGTATTAATAAGTCCTTAAAGTATTACTTTATATTCGTAAAATTTATAAATCGTTTTAAAAACGGTTTTCCATTTTTCTTCTTTAATTATTCGGATTAAATAGTAGCTATTAAGTAAATTTAACGCTGTAAATTATTTAACTTTATTAATATTTTCCTTTATAATATCCCTAAAAATAAAAGGGTATTTATTTTTAATAATAATATCGTTTAACTGTCGGTAATTATAAACTTTTCGGTATATAAAGTTTCCATTTTTATTAATTTAAATCTTTTTATCTTTTATTTTTGGTACTATTATAACGGGGTATCTTGCGGAAAATTTAAATTCCTAAATATATTTACGTTTAAGGTTTTTTTATAAGCTTTTTTATAAAGTTTTAACTTTTTCAGGATTTATGTAATAAATTTGATAAAATTTCGGATAATATCCTTCTTTAATAGGAATCCTGTAATCCCATTAATTATAATTAAGTAATTCTTTTTATATTCGTTCTTTAAACAAGTTTTTAAACCTTCGATACTTAAAAAATATCTTAGCAGTTGGATTTATTACTTTAATTTCTCGGATTAAATAACAAATTTCTCGGAACTCCTCTTTTAAAAAGATTATAAAACGGTCCTAAAAAAATTTCTAGGTCTTCCAGTCGATGTAAAGGTTGCTAAAACGGAGCTACGGTATTTTAAAGATAATGTCGTATCCTGATATATCGGCTACGTTTAACTTAATTTTTTTCGAATATTTTCAAATCTGCATTAAAAGTTTTTCCGTTTTTCTGAAAACTCGTCCATTTTCATACCTAAATAAGCTTCCGTCGACTGTAAATAATTTATATAACTTCAGCTTATATTTCCAAAAAATCTAATACCTTTCTGTAACTGATGGCGAAATAAAGTTTCCTTTTGCTCCTAAGTCGATTATAGCCTTAAATATTTTATTTCCGTATTAGAAAAGAATTTCAATTTAATTACGTTATCCAGTTTTTACCTCGTATAAAGTTTTATAGGTTAAAATTTTTCGATACCTTAATTTTGAAGGCTTACGTAGTTTTTTAACTTGTTAACTTTATTAACTAAAAGGCCTTTTTATTTTCGGGCTTTTTTAATTACGTATTTAAAATACTTATCGTCCATGCAAATAAACCACTTTTTTTTGCCGATCTGGCAAATTAATCTTGAAACTTTTACTTCCGATATTTAAAAAGGTTTTGGTTTTGGGAATAAAATTTCCGAAAAAATTAGCTCCTATATCTAAAATCTTATGCATTATGCACAAAACGGGTGTATAATACAGGTATCCTTATGTAATAACTTTTTAGCTTTAAGCTAACTCGGGGTAAAAATAACAAAATCGGGGGTATTCCGGTTATCTAAAAGTTTTAATGCATTTATATTTATTGTCGGGTTCGGTAAGTATTTCCTTATCCCATCCGGGCTAATAATTATTATTTTCCTTAGCGCGAAAGTAAGTTAAACAATTATTATCGTAATACGCGGAAAAATGAAGTAGGTCGTAGTTATAAATTGGTTTTTTATTTTCAGAAGTTTTACTATATTTTAAAGTTATCGGGTTGTATATTAGTATATTAAGGCGTAACTGGCCATATTTATCGTGCATTTTGTACCGTTACTTATTTAAATAACAAATATATTTTAACCTTATAACTATCCTGGAGGTTTTTTATCCGGGATAATATTTATAGGCTTTAATCGTTCGATTTTAATAAGTCGGGTAACGTTCGTACTTTGGGTTGCTATTTTGTTCGTAGTATATGGTTATAATGGTAAATTCTCGCTGGAAGGAAGTAAAACTAATTTCCTTTTTTTTTTTTTTCGCTGTTTGATTTTTGTTTAGTTATTTTAACCTTTTTTTAAGGTTAAGGAATCTTTTTTTTCTTGGAATCCTTTTTTGCTAAAAAGCGGCACCTGCTTTTGTAATAACCTTTTTTGCTATAGTTAAAATATTTAACATTTAACTTATTTTTTTTGGGTTTTTTTAAAGCAGTATTTACTTTCTTTTAGGATTTGTTTTTAATTTTATCTCTTTAAGATTTGCTGCTTAAATTTTAGTTATTTTTCTTTTTGTTAAATCTTTTTTTCTTTAAGTACCTTTTAAAAGTACGTCGGTCGGCAATGATAGTTTTGTTAATGTAATCTTAAAAAGGACCAATTTTGGGTACTTGTTATATCTTATTCTTAACTTGCGATTTTAAACCGTTATAAAAGGGATAAAATAATATACTTTTTGGAAAATTAAAGATTAACGCGAAACGATTAAATTTAGTCGTATATTCGGCTGTTAACTTGGTTTATTGAAGAAAATATAATTATTCGACTGTATGTTATTTTCTGCCGGAATCTTTAAATAAAGTTCGCATTTTTTTTAAAAAAAAATGTTTATAATTGCCGAAAATATAATTAGTTAGGTCGAAAAATTAATTAAAATAGTTTATAAAGTAGTCGTTTATAATAGGTTTAAACCATAAAAAAACTTTTTTAATAAATAATTAAAAGATAACTATTACCTTTTAATAATTTTCTGTTAAAAAGTTTTCGTAAAACTTGAAGTAAAATTTAATCTGGACCAGGAATCCTTTTACGTTTATAGTTTTATTATAAGGTTTTGGAAGGGTTAACTTATAACCTTTAACTTCCGGCATTTTATGGTAGCTAAAAAAAGGAATTATACTTTTGCGAATTTTATTTGCTTTAAACAAAGGCAAAGTCGAAGATTTTTGCTGTCGAATAAGTTTAACGTTTTCGTCTTTTAAAGTTTTAACTTTTTTCGCGAAAATATTTAACTTTTCGTTAATAATAAATTCTTTTTCTTTGCCCTTTTGTTTTTTGGTAAGTTATTTTTCTTTTTTTTCCTTTATATCGGATCCGTAAAATTCTATAATGTCTTTTGCCGGAACAGGTTATTATAAAAGCTAGGAAAAAAAAGGTCCTTTTCAAAATCGAGTAAAAAAAAATGCTATATTATCGATTAAGGAGAAAATTTCTTTAATAAAGGGTAAATTATTTAATTTTGTTACTAATCTTTTACTAACTAGTAACGGTAATCGGATATGCTATTTATTTTTTAAACGTTATCTTATAATATCGTTTTTACTGCGTTTAAAAAAGCTTATACCTAATTGGGCCTTAAATTATTCGTCGATTATTAATTAAAAAATTATTAAAATATAACGAACTTATCATATATCTACCTGGAGGTATAAGCAGTATCCGAAATAAGGTCTTAATTTGCAGGTAACAATAATATAAAAAATGATTTAATAATTTGTTTATTAAAGAAGTTTACGGATTTTTCCTTTAATCGGAAAACGGTGCCTTTAATTAAAGGCTTAAATTAATAGCTAAAAAGCGAAATTAAGTTGGTACTATTTATATAAAAAATCCGTCCATTATATACCCTTCCATTTTACAGTAAGTGTGTCGTGGATTTACGTAATTTAAGTGATCTGGCAGATTACTTAAATTAATTAGATCACGTCGAGAGCCAAGTCTTCTCTTGGCCCGAAGTTTAGCCGCATCTGCGCTAACCTCCAAGAACTTGGCTTTTTTCAGACAGGAACCCCTATTCTTGTAATAACGTACTATCGGCTGCGTATTAGGAAAAAAAAACGAATAAAAAACGGCCTTTCGTACGAAATATAGCTATTTCGAATATTTAATAATGTCGTTCGAACCCGCTAACGTCCCGGTTTCCTTCTAGAATTATATTAACAAAACGTTAACAAAACTGGTAAATACTATTTATATCGTATATTTAAACGACATCCTTATTTATTTAAAAAATAAAACCGAGTATTAATAACATATCCGTAATATATTCGAACGTTTACGGCAATAAAGGCTTTACGCAAACCCGGATAAATACGTTTTCTATACGAAAAAAGTAATATTTTTAAGCTTCGTTATTAATCTAAAAAATATCAGCATAAACCCGGAAAAGGTTAAAGCAATCTAGGAGTAACAGAAACCTAACAGCGTTTACGATATCCAGGTTTTCCTAAGCTTCGTAAGGTTTTATAAAAAGTTTATTAAAGGGTACTTAAAGATAATAACCTTTTTAACGGATTTCCTTAAAAGCTTTTAATAGCCCAGAATTAAGCTAAAAGGTAACAGCTTATTAGCATTTCGGAAGCTGAAAATACTTTTTACGAATACGCCGTTACTTCGCCATTTCGATCTACGGCTACTTATTAAGCTAGAAACAAATGTTTCGGACTTTGTTATCGGGGCTATACTTTCGTAACTACACGGCGACCGTTGGCACCTAGTAACGTTTATATTTCGAAAGCTAAAAGGAACGGAATTACGTTACTATACCTTAAACGTTAAGCTGCTAGCGATTACCCACTCCTTCGAACAATAAAAACATTACTTATCCTATATACAGCATATTATCCAGGTAATTACGAACTATTTAAACTATAAATACCTAATATCCAAGCCTAAGCCGACTACAAGGCAAATAAGGTAGTTAAAGCAGCTAGTTAACTTCGACTTCGAAATTTATTACAGAAAAGAACGCCAGAACCCGGCGGACGGCCTATCAAAACGACCAAACTTAAAGAACGCTGCTGCAAAGTAACAGGCCAACAAACAAATCCTACCCTAATTCCTGGAAAAGTTTAAGCCGGTATCGGAAAGGCCCGTAATAATAAACGTTAGGGCAATAAAGGTCCCGGGTTGCCAACACCTCGGCAGCTCCCCAGCAGCAGCCTAAGAAAAAGGACATATATTGGTACTAGCAGGATTAAAAAATTAAAATAAGCTTAAGAAGCTTATATTAAAATCCATACGGGCGGCCCAGCAAGTAAACAAGTTCGTAAAGTCGCTGGCGTAAAAACAGCGCCGCAACAAAAAAGCTACGGGATTTAATACGTAACAATTAAATACGGATTCCTTACTGCGGTTTAAGAACCGGGTTTACGTACCTAATAATTACCCGTTACGGGGGAAGCTAATACGAAGCACTTATAACAATCCAACAGTTAAGTACCAGGATATTACCAAGATATTAAAGCGGCTAAGTACAAGTTATTTTTGGAAAAATATAAAAAAGGATGTAAAAAAATACGTAGCTACGTATGGGGTATACCAGCGTTCGAAAACGAAGCATTACCTACCTTACGGGAAACTGGCTTCTTTTCTAGTACCAACAACCCCTTTTTAGAAGCTTTTAATAAATTTTGTTACCGACCTTCCGGATTTATGGTCCTGGGCGGGGAAACGATACGATAACGTCCTCGTAGTAATAAACCGATTCTCCAAATACGCCCTATATATCCCAATAACTAAAGGCCTTACAGCAAACGGACTAACAGATTTATTCTTCGTTTACGTCACAACCCCTTTCCAAAAGCTTTTAATAGATTTTGTTACCGACCTCCCGGATTTATGGTCCTGGGCGGAAAAACGATACGATAACGTCCTTGTAATAATAAATCGATTCTTTAAATACGTCCTATATATCCCAATAACTAAAGGCCTTATAGCAAACGGATTAACAAATCTATTCTTCGTTTATGTCTTTTTACGTGTAACGAACCTGTTATGCATCCACCTGGAGGTATAAGCAGTATCCGAAATAGGGTCTTGATTTGCAGGTAACAATAATGCGAAAAATAATTCGGTAGTTTGTTCGTTAAAAAAGTTTGCAAACTTTTCCCTTAATCGGAAAACGGTACCTTTAACTAAAAGCTTAAATTGATAGCTAAAAAGCGAAATTAAATCGGTGCTATTTACATAAAGGTTCCGTTTATTATATATTCCTTTAATATTGAAGAAATATACCTATAATCTTTTAACTTTACCAGATTACATAAATCCTCTAATCTGGTTAATCTGTTAAATTAAACAAATTATGCAATTACGTAATTTGGCAAAAATCTACTTATTGTAAAAGTTTCCTCCAATACGAACTACCAAGTGGATCGTAACACCATTTTTTTCCTTTTAGGATCTTTGTTCCAAAGATAAAAATGTAAGTATTTCCCTACTTTTAATTAAAACCGTTCTTTTTAACTGCTAGCTTATTATGGCGGGTCGTATAAAAAAGCAAGTACGTAAAATACGTACGAACTAACGCCAATCCCGCGATAATCGTTCGGACTTTATTCGTACCTACGGTTTTAAGGTTTTGCCCTATTCCAATTATCTACTGTTTAGAAAGGAATATTGTTATATAATAAAAGGTTTATTAAACTATTACTACTGTACTCGTCGTCAACGTTACTGCGACGGAAACGCTATTACTATATTTTCCTTGGAAAACATCGGATCAAAACGTAACCGTCTTCAGGAAAAGCGTCGTACTACCGAAAATAAACTCGTAAAGTTACAACGGAAGTTTCAAAAAAAAATTTCGAAAAAGATAAACAAGCTGCAGCGGTTGCGCCGTTAAAAAGACATTTTAAAGAAAAAGGCACTTGAAATATTAAAAAAAAGTTACGAACTAAACTAGTTGGAAAAAAAGGAAAAGATGGAAGAAAAGCAGCAGCGCATAAAAAAAAAGTAAACGCGGTTTACTTTTGAAATTAACGTTAACATAAAAATATCTGCTTCTTTCGACTAAAACGCCGAAGGTTTAAATCTAAAAGTCGGATCGTTATCGCCTACGACCTTAGCTACGTTAGAAACGGTCGGTTAAGATTCTGGCGGTAAAATATCTTAACCAGGTTTTTCGCATTCGTTAAATGCTTAAGGGGTTCCCAAATGTTATCTTTAAGTAAGTAATCCTTTTATTTAACTAGGTACTGGATTTTGTCGTTAACCCTTTTTAAATCCAGTATTCTTTCGATTTCGTACTCGTCGGTATTTTCCTCGATTTCCAAGTTTGTCTTTAACGGGACGTTACTAAATGCCGGTTCCAATAGGAAAATATAAAAAACAAGATATATCTTTATTATTTTAGGTAATAACAGTCGGTAATTAATTTTAGAAATAACTTTATCAATTTTAAATAAACCAAACTTTTTGAAATTTAGCTTATTATTAAATCTTTTAGTTTTAATTTATAAAACGTTTAAAGTAACGTTTTATTTTTAGCGTAACAAGTAAACCTTATTTCCTTTCGATAAAATTAATCTTTTAATTTTTTTCTTATTATAATATTAAGTTATCCGTTATTAAAGGAATTGTAGCTTAATTTTAAGGTAAGCCTAAATAATTTTAACTTTAAATGTTATTATTTTTGCTTTGGAAGTTATTAAGGTAATTTTCGGGGTTTTACTTAATGGTTATTTTAGTCGTTATATTTTTACATTTTGTTTATATATAGCTGTATAAGGTAAAATACCTATATCCTTATTAATAAATATGTTATAAGTTATTTATGCCAGTAAAAGTAGCTTTACCTAGTTATCTTGCTGGTAATTAACATAACTTTTTAAGTATTACTTTAAGGTTTAGTTTAACCGTTTCGTTTATTTATCGGTTTAAAAGTAATATACTATAAAAAATTTGAATTTGGTACCGATTTGTTTAAAAAAGCTGGTATTAAATTTAAAAATAAATAGTTTATTTTTATTTAAAATAATCCTTTTTAAAATTCCATATTTGTCAAAATAATATCTTACGAACGCGTAAATTAATTGTTTTACTGTCGTATTTCCTTTAAAGGGTAGAAAGTATTTATACTTAATAAATCTGTCGACGATTACCCATATTCCGTCGTATTGGATTCCAATAACGGAGTTTTTAAATAAGGGTAAACCGGTAATAAAATCCCAAACTATAGTATTTTATACTTTATTTAAAATTTCTGTAAGTTGTAATAGTCCGTATAATTTATAGCAAACTGTTTTAACTTTATTACAAACGTTGCAGTTTTTAATTACTTGTTTGACGGTTCTTTTAAATTCTGGGAAATCGTATTTTCTTTAAAGTCGCTTTATTGTTTTAAAAATCTTTTAATATTTATGTAATAAATTTTCGTAAAATTTTTTAACAAATTGTTTTTATTATTTTCGTAAAACGTAAATTTTTCCGCGGTATAGCAGTTAATCTTTGAATCGTTTTTTTAATTATTTAACTTTTTTCTGCTTATCAAAATTGTAGGAATTTCTGAATTAGGCCAAAAGTTCGGAGGTAGGTTTTTTCAATATTTTATACAACTATAAGGTACCTTTTTTTGTAGGTTATAACATTTGCATATGTCGTTTAGAAATTTTGATATCGTAATTTCCTTTTCGGTTTAGGATATTTACTTGGACGTTTTCTTTACTTTTGATATAGTAAATCTTGAAATTGAATTTGGATAGAAAAATCATTTAATTTTCGTATCGTTTATTAAGATTTTAAGTCGTTATAAAGTAAATAAGATTTTTGTAATCGGAATAAATGTTAAAAGGTTCCTTAATTTTATTAAGGTAAAGTTTTTATTCTTTAAATGCTATAATAATTACCAATAATTCTTTATCGTAAATAAAGTATCGTAATTCTGTATCTTTTAGGGCTTTAAAATAATAAGTTATTAGATATTATTTTCCGTTATTTTTTTGCTATTTTAGGACCGCTTTTAAGGTTTTATTTAATACGTTAGTTTTTAATCGTTTTTTTTTTTGTTATGGTTAGGTAGTTTCATAATAGGGGCATTAATAATTTGGTTTTTAAATGTTTACATCGTTTTTTTGGTTTCTTTTAGGAATTCGAATTCTTTTTTAATATATTTTTTAGTAATAAAGTTCGTTAAGGGTTTGGCGATTTTTCCGAAATCTTTAATTAAGTTACGTACGTAACCCGTAAATCCTAAAAACTAACGGACGTCGGTAACGGTTGCTTTATCGGGAATCGGCCAATTTTTAACTACTTTTATTTTAAAATCTTGGATTTAAATTTGTTCTGGAATAATGGTAAAACCTAAAAAGTTTAGCTTTTAGGTATGCTATACGCTTTTTTCGGTATTAACTAACAGGTTTGCTTTTTCGAATATTTCCAGTATTTAAGGTAATATGTTTCTTATTTTTTTTAAGGTTTTAAAATAAATAAAGATATCGTTTAAATAAACAAATACGAACTTGTCGAAGAATTTTCGTAAAATAATTATTAACATATATTAAAAACTGGCGGAAGCATTAATAAGTCTTTAAGGTATTACCTTATATTCGTAAAGTTTATAAATTATTTTAAAAACGGTTTTCAATTTTTCGCCTTTAATTATTTAAATTAAGTAATAACCGTTTAGTAGGTTTAATGCCGTAAACCATTTAGCTTTGTTAATATTTTCCTTTATAATATCTATAAAGGTAAAAAAATATCTATTTTTAATAGTGATGTCGTTTAGTTATCGGTAATCATAAATTTTTCGATATATGAGATTTCCATTTTTATCGATTCGGATCTTTTTATTTTTTATTTTTGGTACTATTATAACGGGATATTTTACGGGAAATTTAAATTCCTAAATGTACTTGCGTTTAAGGTTTCGTTGTAAACTTTTCCATAAGGCTTTAGCTTTTTCTGGATTTATGTAATAAATTTGGTAAAGTTTTGGATAATATCCTTTTTTAATAAGGATTTTATAATCCCATTAGTTATAATCGGGTAATTCCTTTCGTATTCGTTCTTTAAATAATTTTTTAAACCGTTAGTACTTAAAGGATACCTTAATAGCTAAGTTCCGTACTTTAGCTTTTCGGATTAAGTAACAGATTTTTCGGAACTTTTTCTTTAAAAAAACTGTAAAACGGTCCTAAGAAAATTTCTGGATTTTCTAATCGATATAAAGGTTGCTAAAACGGAGTTACACCATTCCAAAGATAATGTTATATCCTAAAATGTCGGTTACGTTTAATTTAACTTTTTTTAAATATCCTTAAATTTGTACTGGAAATTTTTCTGTTTTTTTAAAAATTCGTTTATTTTTATACTTGGATAGGCTTCCGTCGACTGTAAATAATTTGTACGATTTTAACTTATATTTCCAGAAAATTTAATATTCTTTTGCAATTTTTAATAAAATAAAGTTTCTTTCCGTTTTTAAGTTAATTATGGCTTTAAATATCTTATTTCCGTATTAAAAAGGAATTTTAATTTAATTGCGTTATCCAATCTTTGCTTTATATAAGGTTTTATAAGTTAAAACTGTTCGATGCCCTAATTTCGAGGATCTCGGTAATTTTTTAATTTAAAGGTCTTATTAGCTAAAAAGCGTTTCCATTTTCGGGCCTTTTTAACAGCATATTTAATATATTTATCGTCCATGCAAATAAACTACTTTCTTTTGCCAATTTGACAAACGGTTCTTAAGATTTTAACCTCCGATATTTAAAAGGGTTTTGGTTTTGGGAATAAAATTTCTAAAAGGCTTATTCCCATATCTAGGATCTTATGCATTATACATAATATAGGGGCGTAATATAAGCATCCCTATATAATGGCTTTTCGACTTTGAACCGATTCGGGATGTAAATAACAAAATCGGGGGTAATCCGGCCATCTAGGTGTTTCAATATATTTGCATTTATCGTCGGGTTCGGTAAATATTTCCTTATCCCATCCGGGCCAATAATTATTATCTTTTTTGGCGCGGAAATAGGTTAAATAATTATCGTCGTAACATGTAGAAAAATGGAACAGATCATGGTTACGGGCTGGTTTTTTGTCTTTAGGAACCTTACCGGGTTTTAGGGATATCGGGTCGTATATTACTGTATTAAGGCGCAACTAGTTATGTTTATTATGCATTTTGCACCGCTGCTTATCTAAATAATAAATGTATTTTAACTTTATAATTATCTTAAAAGTTTTTTGTCCGGGATAATATCTACAGGCTTTAATTATTTGGTTCTAACAAATCGGGCAACGTTCGTACTTTAAATTATTATTTTATTCGTAATATATAATTGTAATAATAAATTTTCGTTGGAAAAAAATGGAACTAATTTCCTTTTCTTCCTTGCTTTTGTTATTTAATTTTTATTTAATTATCTTAATTTTCTTTTAGGGTTAAAGAATTTTTCCTTTCTTAAAATCCCTTTTTATCGGGAAACGATATTTGCTTTTATAATAGCCTTTTTTGCTATAGTTAAAATATTTAACATTCGATTTGTTTTTTTTGGGCTTTTTTAAAGTAATACTTGCTTCCTTTTAAAATTTGCCCTTAATTTTATCCTTTTGGAACTTGCTACTTAAGTTTTGGTTATTTTTCTTTTTGTTAAATCTTTTTTTTTCCAAGTATTTTTTAAAGGTACGTCGATTGGCAATAATGGTTTTATTAATATAATCTTGGAAAAGGCCAATCTTAAGTACCTTATACATTTTATCCTTAACTTGCGATTTTAAACCATTATAAAAAGGATAAAATAATATACTTTCTGGAAAATTGGAAATTAATATAAAGCGATTAAATTTAATCGCATATTCGGCTGCTAACTTAGTTTATTAAAAAAGATGCAACTGTTCGACCGCATATTATTCTTTATCGGAATTTCCAAATAAAGTTCGTATTTTTTTTTTCGAAATATTTATAATTACCGAAAACATAATTAATCAGGTCGGAAAATTGGTTAAGGTAATTCATAAGGTAATCGTTCATAATAAGTTTAAACCATAAAAAAACTTTTCTAACGAACAGCTAAAAAATAGCCATTATTTTTTAATAATCTTCCGTTAAAGAATTCTCGTAAAACTTAAAATAAAGTCTGGCTTGGATTAAAAATCCTTTTACGTTTATAGTTCTATTATAAAGCTTTAAAAGGGTTAGTTTATAACCCTTAACTTTTAGCATTCCATGGTAACTAGAAAGGGAAATAATATTTTCGCAAATTTTGTTTGCACCAAACAAAGGCAAGGTCGAAGATTTTTGCTGTCGAATAAGTTTGGCGTTTTCGTTTTTTAAGATTTTAATTTCTTTCGTAAGGATGTTTAATTTCTCGTCAATGGTAGGTTTTTTTTCTTTGCTTTTCTGTTTTTTAATAAGTTATTTTTCTTCCTCCTTTTCTGCATCGGATCCGTAAACTTTTATGGTATCTTTTGCCGGGATAGGTTATTGCAAAGGCTAAAAAGAAAAAGGTTCTTTTTAAGATCGGGTAAAAAAAGGTACTATATTATCGATTAAGGAAAAAATTTCTTTAATAAGGGATAAATTGGCTAATTTAATTACTAATCCCTTATTAACTAATAACGGTAATCGAATATGCTGTTTATTTTTTAAATGTCGTTTTGTAATATCGTTTTTACTGCGTTTAAGAAAACTTATGCTTAATTAAGCTTTAAATCTTTCGTCGGTTATTAATTAAAGAACTATTAAAATGTAACAAACCTATTATATATCCACCTAAAGGCATAAGTAATATCCGAAATAAAGTCTTAATTTGCAGGTAACAATAATGCGAAAAATAATTCGGTAATTTGTTCGTTAAAAAAGTTTGCAAACTTTTCCTTTAATCGGAAAACGGTACCTTTAATTAAAGGCTTAAATTAATAGCTAAAAAGCGAAATTAAGTCGGTATTATTTATATAAAGATTCCGTTTATTATATATTCCTTTAATATTAAATAAGTGTACCTGTAATCTTTTAACTTTACCAAATTACATAAATTTTTTAATTTGGTTAATCTATTAAATCAAACAGATTACGCAATTACGTAATTTGGCAAGGATCCATTTGTTATAGGAGTTTCCTCCAATACGAACCACCAAGTGGATCGTAACATTACGTTTCGGCCTTTCCCAAAATATTATATTAAATAAAGGCTTTTTATTTATTAGCCGCTTTTAAGCAACCTTATATTATCGCCTAGTAATTTAAAAACGGTTAAATACAGCATTCCACTCGTAAACGGACGGCCAAACAAAAAGACAAAATTAAAGCTTAAAATATTACCTACAAATCTTTTGTAATTACGAACAAAACGATTAAGCCGAAAAGTTTCCGTTAACGGAATAAATATATAATATATTAATACATTCAGCCTATAAATAAACGCCGGTTTACGTACTTTATAATTACCATCTATACGGTTCTTTCGACCTTAAAAGGGAATTAGCAAAAGCTAACGTAACAAAAACGTCGGAAAAAACGGAAAGGTTATAAGCAAACAAAGAAAAAATAACCCGCTTATTAAAAAAAAATAATAAGTAATATATTAAGTAATATAATATAAAACGTTCGTAACAGTTATTTAAAATAAAACAATTAATTTTTTTATTTATAAAAAATATTAATTAAAAACGGCTTTATAAAAAGCTCGCAAATAAGTACTTAAAACTTTTCGAAATAAAAAAAGTAATAAGTTATTATAACTTAACTTATAAATTAAAGCTTCCGAACCGATACAAAATCCATAACATATTTTTAATAAGATTCCTAAAACCGTTTTACGGTAAAAACGGTAAGTTACCGGCAAAGCAAAAAATGGAACCGGAAAAAAGCAACGTATATAAAATAAATAAAATACTTAATTATAAAAAATACAGCTGTAATAAATAATATTTAATACGGTAAAAAGAATATAGTAATAACGACGACTTTTAAAAGCCGACGGATAACGTAAATAAAAGTATTAAACGAAAATACGAAAAAAAAAAACGAAAGTTTAAGGATAAAGTAAAACAAAAACGTTTATTAAATTTATCCGGGCAATAAGCTGTTAGCTACCAGCGAAACTCCGGCGGCATTCCGGCCGGGTATTTAAAAAATCAAAAAAAAGAAAAAAAAAATATAACAAAATAAACGGCAACTTAATAACGATTACCCCCTTACTTTTCCGCAACCTTTTCGTTTTTTTTATTCTTAAACGGAAAAATCGAACTCTTATAAAAAAATACCTGCAAAACGTCGGCATTTTAAGTAATAATATGTTAATAATAAGGTATTCCCGAATTATATATAAAATACGGGAAAAATACGTACGACCTTATAATAAAGCTTTTAAAAAATAACTAGTTTTTTTTGGATACCTTCGAAGGCGTTAACGGCTTGCTTTTACTTAATTACGAGCTCGGCGGCGTAGTCGACGGCATCGTCGACGGCCTTGGCAGTTTTTTCGGTAGCCGCGGCTAAGCGCTTAACAGTAAGGCGCTTACTTTCCTGCCGTTCGGCGGTGGCGGCGGCATCGGCCTTTATTTTCTTAGCAGCAGGCATAACGGCAGTGGCCTTCTTACCCTAAAAAACCTTCTTTACGGTTACCTGGGTTACCTTTACAGCTTGCTGCACCTTATTAACAACGAACCTAAAACGAGGTTACAGGTAACGAATTTCTTACGCCAGGGGCACCAAAGTTAACGGCTATCGCCGTAACAAGGCTAATGGTACGTACCTTTAAGACGCCAGTAAGCTATCGCTGTAGGTTAATAAGGGTACCGACGGGCTGGCCTAACCGGCCACAGGAAATAACCTATAACGATACAAGGCTTGCCCTAGGCCTTATAATAGTTATACTTATTCGAAGCCGCTAAAAATACGCGTTAACAGTTATACTTTCGGGACTTTAACTAAATAACAATAACTCTTTTTCGGGGCAAAAGTAAAAGATATACGTATATTAATCGTTTACGTAAATAAGCGCAGGCCCGGAAATCTAATAATATAAATTATCGAAATAACGGCAGTACGGTACGGTACGGGAAAGCATAATATTATTGTTATTATTATTATTATTATTGTTATTATTATTGTTATTATTATTGTTATTATTATTGTTATTATTATTGTTATTATTATTGTTATTATTATTGTTATTATTATTGTTATTGCTATTATTATTGCTGTTATTACTGTTACATTACTGTTAATAATAATAATAATAATAATGGTAGTAACGTAAAAAAATGGAAAAAAACGAAGTAAAGGAGTTGATTTTGGAAAACGCAAGGTTTAGAAACGGGCCCGCATCCGATTGTCTAGTGCCTAAGGGTACAACTTACCTTGCCTTACGTCTTCTCTGAATTTTATTTACGATACCTTCACCTTTAAAAGCTACCGCGGCTAACCGATATCCCCTTTTCGAGCCTATAGCGCGGCCCTAGCGGTATTCCTAAGAACAAAAGCACGGTAAGGGGGGTAACTTTATCAGGTGCCAAGGTGTAACCTCTTTTTAGGGCCCAGCGCCCCACCGGCGAGGGCCCGGTTTGTATATATATAAGGGGGCTTCGCCCCGAGTAGTTAGGGAAAGGCAGGCGTTAATGGTCATCTATTCTACTACCTATACTACGAACCACTAGCTAGGCTGCTTCTTCTGCCTTTCACTCTGTACTTCACCATTTTCTCTGACAGATCCAGACACTTGTTAAGGAAATAAAAGATCGTCCATATAGTTTACCTCGGGTAGGTCGACCTCGAATCAAATAATGAGAAAATAATATACGGTCTCATCTTCCATGTGTTCGCGTAGTCTCTATGGATTGCTCGACATATAGCGAAACTTGTAACGCAGCCAACCAGAATTTAGGGCCCAAGAGAGCTTGACGAAAGAACATTTGTATGCTCACTTGAAAGTTGTGGAGAGCGACCAAAGCGTGCTATCGGGATCATCCTTTGCTACATCACTAAGCAACCCACAGGTGGTCCCCATTGGAAACCGTTCCGCTTATGTACATTTCTGCACCGGATTACATCCCAACGACGTCCTAGTCTGAAGATTCTCAGTTCCACGTTAAGGAGAGTCTACGCCCTACTATAAGAAACGGTCAGCTTCAGCCGTTCAGAACGGGTGGTCTCTTCATATAAACGTCTCCGAGTCGAGTTCGCAGCTATGTAAAAAGAAAACATAGTTTGTGTGAGCGTCTTGTCTTGATCTGGTGTCTTCTAGGGGTAGCAATGCCGGCGACAAGGGTGTCCCACTGGTCAGTCTGAGTATCACCATACCACCACCGTAAAGTGCTACCTGCCGTTTCTTCGGCTCCACCGCCGCATTCACTTTGCGGTGTTCGCTTGAGTATTACCGGCAATGCTCGAGCTCCGAAAGGCCCAGCGGAATACCACGCTTTGGGTCCACATCGGTTGGACCAGTGGCCCCGCGAGTGTCACCGTCTCTTTTCCGGCCAACGGGGAAGACGATTTTTATTCGATATATCTTGGCGAAACCACGTCACCTGTATCGTGCTAGTTTAGTTCTGCTAGCAATCCTAGGGGGTAGTGTTGTTCTCTGTGCATTACGTGCCGGCGATGAGTGAGCGTCTACCTAATAGCATTATCTTCCTCATGCAAGGGGAGACTCGATATATTGGCGCATAAGGGTAGTATCGGAGTAGGGTTCTTACGAGAGTCTCCTATTGATAGGGGAACTGTTAGGTGGACTTTCAGTAATACGCTTAGCGATATCTCGAACGCAAATATCCGTTATGGAGGCCTGACTATGTGCCTAATTGCCTAAGTGCCTCGCATGATTCTGGCTGTTGCTTTCTTCACAGTCGTCTGGTCAAGGTAAATAATTTAAGCGAACGTTTTGACTGACTACTGACAAGAGGACCAACATGTGGAGATGGTTCGCTTATTACTTCAAGCGAACGTTGTTCTTAAATGGGGTAAGGTCCGTCTAAGGGGGGAGACAGCGGAGCGGACTCTCTCTACCGTGGCCAGGGATGGAATAATTCGGTCAGTCAAACAGGATATGTGGATTCCGGCCGTTCCCTGGTCTGGATGCTGAGGATCGCAATGGCCGGCGATGAGCCGGTTGGCTGTCAGTGCGTATGAGCTAGTACCGTTAATCGCCCGCAGTGCCGAGGTTGACAGGAAGGAAAGGTGATGCGACAATCATGTGAAGTTTTGCTTTTCTTAGCTTCATGTCCAGTGAAGTTCAAATTCTGAAAGCCTTCAAAGCGGTTGATTGCCGGCGCGATGCTCCTGTATGACGTCGGGCGCAGATCCCAGGAACCCCGTTACGCACGTTTGGTGGCGGGCGCGCACTGTGGATATCCAAAACCCGAAATGCGCCTGGGCCGGCCGACAACCCAGCAGCGCGGAATCGAAAATTTTCCTGGCCTCACGCCCCCCCTCGCGGGTGTTGCTGCCACGCCCTCGTGACTAAAACCTTCTCCGCATTGGGGAATGTGGAGTCGGGGTATAGGGGAGAAGAATTGGGGAGCTATAGGATATACGATTCCGAAATCGATATACGTACCGACCCAGGGTTGATCACTCATGCCAACGTCCAAACGATGCATTATCTCAGACGCGCCACATGCGAGCATATGCATGGAGCGGCTATCCCCTTGACTGATATAAGACCGACATGGAAATGCACGTCTGACGCACTCAAGACGACGACCCGAGCCCTATAGTTCTCCTTCCCCAGAGAGCTTGCCGCATCTTCAATCAGTTCGTTGCCAAAGACGCGGGAAAAAAAGACAGAATCAGCCACCATGGCTATCGAGAAAGCTCCCTCTACGGAGAAGCAAGACTCTCCAAGCGCCTCCAAGGACGTTGTTCACCTCGAGACGGCCGGGCAAGAAGATGAAGCCGCAAGGGCAGACGAACTAGCACGGGGCGGGAAGAGCGAGAGAAAAGTCAAACTCAAGATCGACCTCTTCATCCTTCCGCTGTTGGCGTCTATCTACTTCCTGGCTCAGATGGGCCGTTCTGACCTCGGCAACGCCCAGGTTGCGGGACTGGACGAAGACCTTAACCTCACCCCTGATATGTACGCAAACGTCGCCGCCATCTTCTACGTCGGCTACCTCATATTCCAGTTACCGGGAACTCTGTTGCTACGGAAGATTGGGCCCGCCAATCAGGTAACGACGAAGTTCTCGTATGAATTCGCTGTACGAACGCTAACTATAAGCAGTTTGCGGGTGCCATGATAGGTTGGGGTGTTGTCACGGTGTGCACAGTAAAGGCCAGCACGTACGGGCACATGATGGCTATCCGATTCCTCGTTGGTGTCACCGAAGCTTTCATTCAGGGATCTATCTTGTACCTATCCTTCTGGTATCGCTACAACGAGCTGGCTACGCGCGGCGCCATCGTCTACTCCACTTCCGCCCTCGCCGGCTCGTTCAATGGCATTCTCAGCTACGGCGTTCAGAGGGACCTCGGCGGTAAGAACGGATGGACCGCCTGGCAGTGGATCTTCTTCGTCGAAGGCCTGATCCCCATTATCTGGGCGTTTGCGGTGTGGGCCCTCTTGCCTCCAACGCCAGAGAAGGTCCGGTTTGGGTTCAGCGAGGCGG
Organism: Monosporascus sp. mg162; assembly: GCA_004155945.1. Classification (NCBI taxonomy): domain Eukaryota; kingdom Fungi; phylum Ascomycota; class Sordariomycetes; order Xylariales; genus Monosporascus; species Monosporascus sp. mg162. The sequence goes on from QJNY01000271.1 coordinate 47,269, forward strand.
AGAAGAAGCAGATCGTGACACGAAGCCGGGCGTCGCACAACACCGGCAACGGCACTATCCGCCCGAAACTTATCATCAAACTTCTGCTCGACCCTAAGTTCTGGATGACCACCGCCATAAACTGCGGCAACCACTTCTGTAAGCGGCCGCACCCCAGACCACCATCTCGCGAATACCTCTAGGGTATCTCAGTCAGAGCTGATTTGCTAACTGGGACGGCTAGGTGCCAATGCCCTGCAGAACTTCATTCCGGCGCTCCTACATGGAAGCATGGGCTACACTGAGTTGCAGGCGCAGCTCATGTCCGTAATCGTCTACGCGGTCACGTTCGTGGGCATCCTCGTCTCGTGCTACGCGTCGGACCGGCTCCGCCTGCGGGGTGTGGTCATCATGTTCGACTCGGCGTTGGCGTGCGTAGGGCTCGTTCTGCTGCTCACCATCACCCACAACGCGGGCCGGTTCGTGGCGGCCTGTATCACGATGGCGGGCGTGTACCCTATCGTTGTCATCTGCCTGACATGGACGGCGACCAACCACCCGGGCTACACGTACCGCGCCAGCGCCGCGGCCCTTATCAATGTCTTCTCGCAGGCCGTGGCCATTGCCGGCAACAAGTCGTACAACGACCCGCCGTACTACCGCACGGGCCTCGGCGCCTCGCTCGGCATGGTCGCCATGTGCGGCGTTGTGGCCGGCTTCCTCGACTGGCACCTCAAGCGCCTCAACGCCAAGAAGAGGCGCGAGCAGCACACCCCTGAGGCTGAGGCTCTGCGCCAGTTGAGCATCGACGAGGTTGGCAACAAGCATCCGGACTTCTTCTTCAAGTATTAGGCCGCATGACTCTGTGAATTAAGGGCTTGGTTCGGTGTCGCTTCACACCGCATGTTGCTAGGTTCCTGGACAAGGGTCGGGGGAGCTTCTAGGGAGGCCCCCTGATATAGGGATTCATATTCTGGGGATTTTACCACTCCTAGTGGGTTGCACTCACCCTAGTCAGCTAAGCACTAGGTGTTATGCCGTGCTACAACCTGGGAGACACATGTCAGGGTACGCTTTGAGGAGTTGGGAACGATTTAGAGTCCCATAGCATTTTCATCTTATTGCGCAGCTACGTCGAGGACTGGACCGTTGGGTCTATGAATGATGAATCATGAAATAGGGGCCCTCGCCCAGCAGTTAATGGAGGTACGCATACAAGTGAATAGCGACCTCAATATATACCATCTTTGCCTACCACCTTACGCAATTCTCATCGGCATACAGAAAAATTAGCATGTCTTTGCTATTGAGGCGAATTTATATGGATGCGCACAAGCTTTTCACTGTTACCCTACGTAGGGGGAATATTCCATGGATGAGGGACCAGCCAATTAGATGAATCTACGAAAGCACAGTATGAGGCAGGCGACAAGCACACAGTACCAACCGATCCTACACTCGACGATGCCCCTGGTACCCCTTGTCAACGATACATCGTGAGATTCTGTTTCAGCTTTATTCGACACTCTCCCTTCCTATTTCTTCGGTGATCGAGAAACTGCTTGGCAACATTGTAGTGATTAGTGCAAGACCCCTCTTCCCGAGCGCCGAACCAATGCTACTCTTCGTTGAATACGCCAATGCAAGTTGTGCGACGTTCAGGACAGGATGCCATCGTTGTGTCGCTGTGGCGGCAGGCTTAATCGATGCGATTATTAATTGAATGTGTATGTCGGTGTAGATAATACGTTATGAGAATGTCGTGGCTTATACTCGAATCGTTCCGAACTCTGTTGGTGACACAGCAGCATGCGTCATTACTCCGTGTCCGCTAGCTCAAAACCCGGAAGTCAGAACTCGCACGGCCTACTATCTCATAGTGAGAGATTTCGAGATCATTGTGGTAGATGACTTGTAGACTGCATTGCGTGGGGTCGTATTCTACCTGTCGGACCAGATAATGAACGCCATGGTTTTGCGTGGTTATCACGTTGGAATTAGCGCGGGTGTACCTATATCAGTAGATAACCGAGCTGCGTCGTGCAGTTGCATATGCTGTGCTTCCCTTCCTCGTAGCACAGCTGGCAATTGATAATGGCTTGTTTAGCGAAAGCACCATCCTTGGGCACATTTCGCGAGGTATGGCTGGCATCGATTGATATCACATACCCCCAGAAACTGCACATATGGTACATTTATGATGCGCTTCTAGGGCTTCGCATCCGGTGGCGGGACGGTGTCCAGGGTCATGTACAGTAGCATGCCCACATACTGGCGATGGCTATGTTCGTTGTTCTCCTTCTGCTCTTATCCATGACTGATACAACACGGGCGGAGTGGGCTGCATTTCTGAGCGTCGCATGTACCTTTTACCGACTGTCTCTGATCACTAGTGACGTACTAGTAGACCTGACAACCGTGCTGGTCTTCTTGGAAGTTCTGTTCGGAAAATTTTGGTGGTTTGATAATATCCCGCATGATGCTGACTTCCGGTCTTAGGTGGGATAGGTTGGAAATATAGCGAACATAAACACCTAATAGACCAGAAAACCAAGAGGATAGGGTTGGCAATGAATTGGAGGTGGGTTAAGGCGCTGAATTAGGCGTGGGCCCTCAGCCTTGAGCACTAAGCCTCGAACTCTGAACCATGTCCGCGAAAGTCTGCCACCGAGATATGGCCAAGCAATGTAAGCCATGGCGGCGGTACCAATTCCGGGGCCACGGGTCAGCCATGTCCGGCCATAAAAGAGGAGAAGATGATACCAGATAATAAGCCACCCAAAGGTAATGCCGATTCGCCGGTGTTTATTGGTTGTGCTCAGCCAGCAAGAAGCCGGTCGCTCTGCACGTTTTGCCATAATTGTTCGGAAGCCTAGTTTCGCTCCCCGACATTCTTCTTCCGTACTCTGGTTATCGAACCATAAAAGCCTAGATGGGCCGCCTGCAAGCCATTTATCGCCAAGATAGACAAGGAAGCGACGATTCCACCGCTATGCGAGGCTGTCGGGGAGTGAGTGCGGATCGCATCGCTTGATGACGGGGCTGCCTCAACGGAACTCGTGAACCGTCGGGACTGTGAGCTGAAGCACGACCGGACGCCCATTGGACAGCCACCCAACTGCTTCAATCCCCAGACGCTCGTGAACTGTTGGAGAAACCCTGAATTGGAGGACGGCCAAATCCCAATAGCCGGCGCTCTTTCCTGTTTGTGTTCAACTTGCCTAAGTAGCCGCTTGCGTAGCCCGGTTAACCATCACATGGATTTTGTCACATGGTGTTTATGCTAGCCGAAGAGTACATGAGGCTCTATACGGAGAGGCTTCGCGACTGGTGGACGCTCCCTAGCTCCGTAATCGCCTAGGAGCTGGCTCTAAACTGCGTCTGCCACATGGCGGCATTCGCAAACAGATGCGTCATCCGCATATAACACGACCTCGGAGTAGACTGGCGTGCCCATTTCATCGAATAAGGTCGAGGCTCTCAATCATGCTTCCCATCGTGTGTACGAAGTAGGTGTCCCACGAGTTCCAAGCATCTCCAACACATGGCCGAATCTGGGGAAGAGGATAAATAGTGGTTGGCCCATTCAAGGTTTCCCCGCATCTTGTTAGTGCTAACCGTTTACCTAATGCGGACCAGACTGCTGGATCCACCCTATAAGATTTGACACTCCGGGCCGGGTGGCTGGAATCGGCTTAGCTTATGCCCGCCACTTCCGCCACTAAATCCTAATTCGAAGACATTGCTGGGTTCACACCTGCGAACTCTAGCCAAAGCCCACTCTCGGCGTTTTCTATCCGGCTCCTACCTACTCAGGCTCTGCTTAAGCCGCAAGCCACCTCACTCAGCTACACTACAGTGCAATATCTTTGGCTATGCAATTGGGTAATATTTGAGATTCAGTCACCTGAGGACCTCGCATTGGAGGCCCGAGCTTGAGTCCGAGGTATCATTAAGCGGTCTACCGTCTTATTGCAAGTCGCTCGAAACACCCCCCCAAACCCCCCATCCCTCCCATCTATCGCATCCCCCCCTTTTCTCCGTGGGTACCCGCAGAATTGCCAGAGTGTTCACATGAGGTATAGATTCTCGGGAATAAACTCCAAACGGGTGTTTCGCTTCGCGCGCACGCACCACCTGCGTCACGGGACACGTGTAAGAAAGTATGAAGTATGTTGAGGTGGCCGCACTTTTCGACCAGACATTTCGGCCGGGCAGGCGTTTTTCGGACTTTGGACGCACGTCATTTTACATGTAAGAAAATCTGGTTGATCGCCCGCTGCTACGAGACTGCGCGATGTCGCATGCATAATAGGTACCGGAATTACCACGCTGAGGCAGCGGGGTGCAGATCAACCCGTGGCCCCTCGACGTCATAAGGGGACATCGCGCCGGCACCTGGGCTTGCGTGTCACCGCCGCACTTCGACAGTCGATGCCGACGCCGGCGTTTTTCCTACGTAGGTACTCTCACTCCTACACACCTACATACGCATATCCGCGTAGCTCCTCCATTTAGCCCAATGTACAGGCGTCCAGGGTCCTCTTCAACGTCGGATAGGTAAATGTGGGCAAAGGACACCGAGTCCGGCCCGCACCCAAACATCCCGTACATTAGTTAGCCCCCTTCTAGAGTCACCCCGTGAACAACGGGGGAACCAGGATAAACAGAAAGGGGGAAATGTGCACCTCCCGCTTCTCATGCGCGAAAATCGCGTTTTCTGCGGGGCCCGTCTGCCGGGAGGCGGAAGCCATTCGTACCTACTTTACTGACAGATGAAATCAGAGACGTCGGCGGACTTTGAGTTCGATGCAAAATCTCCGGGTCCGCATCAAACATTACATGGCCACCACGTTCGCAGCGGTGTGGCCATAGCGAGAGTTCGGGATCCTATATAAAATGTATATATACTTTAAGGAATTACGAGAATTGACCATTCCATATCTTAATCATTAGGCATCAATTACGAGATTAGCGCTTCTATTTCCAAGTAATAACAACGATAACAACGTAGCCTATCTCAAATCCGCAGAATTACAGCTACATCATCTTTTATCTTGATGCCCTGATATACCCGCCGCCCCATTTTTACTTTCCACACACCGGTTTAGAAGACGGTTACCGCCGAAAGTCAAACCCAGGGGCCGCATAAAGCCATACCAAAACTTAACATGCCTGGCACTGTCGGCACGAGCGACGATGCATCGTCAGCTCTCACACCGATATGTCACATCGTGACGCCGACGGGGATGCTGGGCTACGGCGTCAAGGAGGAGGAGGCGGAGCGGGTGCTGGAGCGGCTGGTGCCCACGGGCGTGCCGACGGCGCTCATCATCGACGCCGGGTCGACCGACAGCGGGCCCTCGAAGCTTGCGCTGGGCTCCACGACGGCGCCGCGCAAGGCGTACGCCCGGGACCTCACGGCGCTGCTCGCGCTAGTCCACAAGTTCAAGGTCCCGCTCATCTTCAGCTCCGCTGGCGGCGACGGGTCCGACGAGCACGTGCGGCTGATGCTCGAGATCATCGAGGAGATCTGCGCCAAAGCGGAGAACGCGTGAGTACCACCCCTTTCTGCCTCATTTTATTTACAACGGAAAGAAGACTAACGGTCACCACCCCGACTACAGGGCATACAGATTCAAGACAATAGCGATATTCGCCGGGGTCGAGAAGAAACTCGTGATCGACCGCCTCCGGAGAGGCAAGATTAGCGGCTGCGGGAGCACGGTGCCGAAGCTGACGGGGGAGGCGGTCGAGGACACGCCGCGCGTCGTGGCGCAGCTGGGCCCCGAGCCGTTCACGGACGTGATGCGTGAACACCCGGACTTCGACATCATCGTGGCCGGGCGGGCGTACGATCCGGCGCCGCACGTGGGGTACGCCGCGTGGCTGGCGGGGGCGGAGGACGACTCGCCCGACTCGGAGACGGCGCGGCACAACTTCGGCGCCTTCACGCACGTCGGCAAGATCCTCGAGTGCGGTGGTGTCTGCGCCGAGCCCAAGTCGCACGGCGCCCATGCCACAGTCTACCGCGGCGGCGTCTTCGACGTGACGCCCGTCGACCCCGCTGCGCGCTGCACCCCCGTCACCGTCGGCGCCCACACCCTGTACGAGAAGTCGCGGCCCGACGTACTGCACGGGCCCGGCGGCGCGCTGGACCTGCGAGGCTCGACGTTCGAGCAGCTCGAGGACGGGCGCACCGTCCGTGTTCGGGGCAGCGTGTTCCACTTCTCGACGGCGAACGGGGAGCCCTACCGATTGAAACTCGAGGGCGCGAGGGTGATCGGCTATCGGTCGATGTTCATGGGCAGTTTCCACGACCGTAAGTATCCCGGTGTCCGGGACGAATACTAGTCCGACTGGCTAACATCTAGTCTAGCCATCCTTATTAATCAGCTTGATGTCTTACTCGAACGCGTAAAAGCCTACGCCAAACTGCAACACAGAAACGCCGAAGGGACATGGGACCTAGACTTCCACGTGTACGGGAGGGGAACGAACGAGGTCTTCCTAGTGGGCGAGGCTCTCGCCTCTACGCAGGAGCTAGCCACGGGCGTCGCCAACATCGCCAGAATAGGGTGTATTGTAAGCAGACACTACCCCTATTCAGTGTACAAGAGGCTAACGAAATATCGTGCAGCACGGCAATTACCCCGGCCAACGCGCAACCTCGGGCAACTTCGCGTTTGGCCTCGGCGGCAAGATGGAGATCGAGTGCGGGCCCTGCGCCGAATTCTCGCTATACCACCTCATAGACCTCGAGCCCGGCGAGGAGCGATTCCGGCCTCAGGCGAGCGGCACGAATCCCACCAACGGCGCGCACGCCACGGACGGGACCAACGGAGAAGCCGAGGCAGCCCCTAAGCTGCGGCTATCGCGCACCATGACCGTCATCGGCAAGGGCGTCCAGCCCGAGCCCGCGACGAACGGTAACGGCGAGACCTCGACATTAGACGCGGAGGAAGCCGCAGCAGCCAAGAAGGAGCGCGAGAAGCTAAAGAGAGAAGAAGAAGCCATCCGGTCCGCGCGCGGCCCAGCGCCGGGATCGACACAGAGCGACCAGGTACCATCGGTGCTGGGCGACATAGCGCGCGTGCGGTCGAAGAACTCGGGGCCCTTTGAGGTGACGTACGATGCGATGTTCGGGTCGGAGGCGGCGTACCACCTGGTGCGGCGGTCGGGGATGCTGAACCCGAAGACAGTGGCGGCGGCCGTGGGCTGCCGCGAGGAGGACGTCGTGTGGAGCGGCTTCTTCGACCCAGCGCTCGCGTACAAGGTCACGACGCCGCGGCTGGGGCGCGGGGGCCGCCCCATGCCGAGCGGCAGCTTCATGGAAAACGACGTCCACGCGTCGCAGAAGTACATCGGGTTCCTGAATATGAAGCTGCCCGACGACCTGGTCGCTAGCTTAGTCAAGAGCGCCAAGTGGTGATGAAGGAGGGTCAGTCCGCCCGGAAGGCGCGCGCAACGAGGATCATGTGTTCTTTACTTTTCTTTTCTTCTAATCATCATCGGATCAGCGTCGTCATGTATGCATAGTGTTTAATTAAACGTCTTAACGATTTATATTGGTCTTTATTGGCTTGCATCTACTGCTGCGGATGCATCTCGGGCGGATGCAGTGCGGCTTGAGGAAATCCTGCTTGGTAGTTGAATATGTCCCATACAGTGTCGTTCCACAGGTCGTTGTTCGACAGGGTGAGCTCCGCATGCCACGGCTCCGGTGCGCCGCTGGCCGGCAACTCACCATTCACAATGTATGACTCTTGTTTGGGATAGATGGAGGTGGCTCTTGGAGTTTCGTATTCCGCGATTTCCACAGGTCGACCCCGCACCTCAGATGCGGTGCTCACAGCGTCGAGCAGGATTGAAACCCCCATTCGATCCGTGAGCCTGAGCTTGGTAGCATCTGCGCTTATAGGCGCTTGGCGCCCAAGAGTCTCGAAGAGGACAGCCGCCCTCCCGAACTCGTCCTGCGGGCTGGTTGTACAGGTCTGAAATATATGATGCGCCATCATGACATGGTTTGCCGCCAATTGCTGTTCGTCGGTATGTACAGCACTGTTCAGGCTGAAGTACCTGAGCAGGAAGACGGTCGCGAAGGCCAAGCCCCGAAAGTAGTTTTTTGGATGTGTTCTCTGGCGCTGTTGTAGAGTAAGGTTATGTGTTTCTATCGGGTTATCATGGAGTCGCGCATTCGTAAGATGTGCTATGCGAAGTGAGACCCCGAAGCCGAGCTTTAGCAATATGTCACGCGAGGTTGCACCAGGTCGCACTCTTGTTATAACCAAGGCGTAAAAATGCAGCTTCGCGACCAATACGCTTAGTTCGGCGATATCGGTCCAGCCATCAGCGCAGGTCGTTTTTAACGTGTCAAGCTCGGAGTCCAGCATGCGCACAAGAGAAGAGTCGATCTCGTCGTTCGAATTATTTGACAAGACATTGGCGAAGCTAGCTACCGCCAGTTGTACTCTTACCTGCGCGGCAAACTCGTTCGAGGGAGCATAGTCGCTTAAAATCGTGCGTATCGTCGCGAGATCCGTATCGGAGCTCACCAGTGATGGAAGACCCAAGTGCATCCCGAGCCTGCGACTATGGTCAACAACCAGGATCTCTCAGGGGAGCGGAGTCTACGTACGCCGTGCTGACGTAAAAACAGCCGAGCCATGTATTTGCTCTGGCTTGGGTACTACCTGACGCGACGCCAACACTGCGAAGTGAAGGCATTGGCCGTTGGCGGTGCAAGCCCATGTACAACGAGGAATTCAGAGCAATGCCGCAATAAAGCCAGCTCGGGTCTTGTGTCTGGGTTTCGACCGGCAACGGCCACATGCACAAGTACAAGAGCGCCTGGATCTTTTGCAGAGGCAACGGGGCGTTTAAGATTTCGGCCTTTACTAGCTTGTCGTAAGGATCTCGTATGCGGTTGAATAGGGCGTCGCTGGAACCTTCGTAAATGCGCGCTGAAACGATCGCGGTGATGGTCCAGAAAAGAAAAGGCGATGAGTTATATATGGCATTCATGGATATGGAACCTATGATGGGGAAATATGGGCGGAAAAAGGTAGCAAACCTTGGGGCCCGACATGTTAGGCATGAAACTCGAAAGGCCAGAGGGTATCTACAGGCGTCGTCATACTTACACTTTGAATACTTCGACTGCCGCCTGTGTTTCTACGACGACCCCCCCGATCTCAAGGGTATCCACGTCCAGTTCAAAGTCATCGAGAACCATTTCCCGGGGAGAGTGGCGGGAAGTACCGGATGAACCTTGGGAAGGCGAGCCGACAGTGGACGCGCGATGCTTTATCAAGATTTCTGTGTCACGTTGGCCGCGCAGTTCTTGCAACTCTTTGGACATTGCCTCGAGCCGCCTGCCGTAACGGGGAATATCATATTAGCATCGGGTATAATCAAGATACATTCATTGAAAGGCAATGGCATTGGACCTGGGAACAGATGCATACTTTCTCGCCGGTGTCCTCTGAAAGGCCGGGTCCACGGTGCAAGTAAGATGCCTCGCCTGACATCTCGAGCATGGTTCCGGGAATTTTGCTCTGGAGTCGCATCGAAGCTGCTCTTTGGGTTAGTGACGCAAACCTCCCGGCTATTGCTTATATGAGAGATCAGATGGGATTGCTGACGTGCCTTGGCTTGTTTACACTCGGTGCATGTCTTCACTGGACGAATCCCGGGCCAACTGGGTGCCCGCGATGCCATTGTCATGAGCTCGACCCGAACGCGTAATAATAACTCCTTTTCAGTCACAGAGGTAGTCGCCAAGTTATGGATGTGCTTTCTGACTGGCGAATTGGAATACCGGATATCTGGACCGTTACCTGAAATGGGTCCGGATTTAGGTCTTACCGTCGGCGTGATGGCGTGTGAAAAGAAATCCTGGGTATCGATTTCCTATGGATCTAGGCGAGACACAAACATTTTAACAATGGTCCTATGGTGTAATGGCGACCCATGGAGTCAGATACTTCACAGCTGTAAATATAGAGTTGAGTCGTCAGTCCAGGCACGCACATGATAGCACTAAGGAAGATGAGGCAAAGCATATGTAAAGTAGATCTACTGAAGTGGTGTGCTAAGTACTTAAAATATGGGGAAACCCGCCGGGTTGGAGAGCCTTTGTATAGGCTGTTACGGATTGAACTGCGCACGAGGAGGGATTTCCAAAGCTAACAAATTTACGTAATTGGCGTTGCCGACGAGCTGGTTCGACCTTTATTGCAATTCATCACGTGATGGGGGACACACGGTAGAAAAGAGAAAGCGCATTATTTTCGTAGGTCTATATGAGAACGTCGCTATCCGGGAGACCAAGGGGCTGAAGCCACACGGTGACTGCATAGGAGCTAGGTGTACAATACGTCGTTCCAAAGTAAGCCCCCTTGTGCAACGCCAATTCAAGAGCCACTCGGATTTAACAGGTAGAAACTATGTGCGAAGTACCCCGGCAGAATGGAATGCAACGCGCGTGTAACGTATGGGCGAAGCATAGATCGTGTAATAGATGACGTCCTGTTTTACCGCGATCCAGAAAAAAGGAGCTGACGAATTCATGTCCGAGCGTTAGTAAGAACAAAAGAGGCCGAGCGCCAGTGGAAGAAGCGCCTGACACTGACGTTGCAGGCCTCGCGGACATGAATGCTCTGACGGTATACTGTAAATACATGTAGGTATGTATTATGCGTGGTTGCAACTTTGTTGATGAGACCTTTGACAGGGTTATGCTTGCATGTAGCTCCATTCGACATTCAATAAGCAAAATCGGGTTACCCTTGATGCTATTTTAGATGCGACTCGGGTAATTCTGAGAATATACTCAGGCATGTACGTCAGAAGGTAGCAGACAAGACTGTACATACATGTCCCGAGTAGCCCTAACATCAGATTGTGCAGACGGGATCCCGCTTGCCACGGCCAGTGAATAAACAACGGGGCCGTGCTCGGGCGGCGTACCTGTAACGGCCACAAAAGAGAGACTGGCTGCAAGCCCGTGGATTTGACGGCTCAAAACTATCCAATACATTACGCACATTCATTTGCGTACTTGCTGCACACTGCGTGTACCGTCTCTTCCGCTGCAGTTTTTGGTGGCCCTAACCTGGCACGCCTGCGTTTCAATCTTGGCGGTCAGGCTGGCGGGCTGAGTTTGATTGGGCGGGGGATGGGGGGCATGGGGGTACTATTCGTAAGAACCATGCAACCGACCCCTTGACAGCTATTGCAGGGCGCCGGTGAGTATATTGAATGCAGCCCCCCTGTCCTCCCCGGAATAATCAAGCTAGCTCATGGCCACTGGGCACCTCGCTAGGTAGAGACAGATATTCCTAATCTTTTGGCGGATATCGTGCTATCATATCGAGGTTACTAAGGCCTGCCCCAAAATCTAAGATGTAATTGTACATATACTTCACGATATATGTACCTACCTAGGTACCTAGTAGCTTCGGGCTCCCCCGCAGTTGGCAGGCCCCAAGTCTCCGCTTCATTTCCAATATGGAAATAGTCCCGACCACACAATATACTCCCAGGGATGATCTACCTCCTACCTCTGACATTTCCAATGAGGCTTTGAACTCCATTGGAGAGTGTACGCGTCCCTCCTTCAACCCCCCCTCCAAATTCTAGCGTGGGAACTCTGTCCTCTCGTTTCCCTTTCCCTTTCCGGTCCACAGTATGCGAGCAGTGAGGCGCCTCCAAGATCACGGCCCAATGAGCGATTCGGCCGCATACCTCCGAGCGTACCCAGACGCTAAAATTGCCTTGTGGTGTGGTGTGAAATCCGCCAACGTGGAGGGATCTCATCGTTATCCAGCCGCCATGGGGTGGTGGAGCACGGAGGGTGATGGCGGGGATGCTTGGTCTCTTTCCCAGAACGTCGTCTTCTCTTCTAGAAACCCGCCTCGTGATACCCTCATTTGGGGCAAGGCGCTTCTTGGTGGAGCGTTAGATCTCCAATACCGGCTCCCGGAACCAATCACGGCGGTCGTTACTTCCTCGTGCTGGTCCATTGTTATTGCGTTCTCTCAAGGGCGGATCAGCCCCTCATTAGATGGCTACCACCAGCTAGCCCTGGCACGATGCTTTCATGACACGCGCGCTGGATGGGACCCGAGACGGGCATTGCGAACTCGACTTCACCAGGTATCGCTTTGTTGACGACTGCGAGTTGGCTAATACCGATAATCTCCGTTAGTTGTGCGACCTGGCCCGGATGCCCCGGAACGACCCACAGACACCCGCCTGTCATCGTGCCATGCCGGTCGGTGCTGATGCAGGTGACGACGAGGACAGCAACAAATTCCCTCCTACTATAATTCGCCCTACATCCCGAAGGTGACCTAAAAATTGACCTGAGAAACTATCCAATAGCGCTAATGCCTGGCGACTGTTTTCCGGAGATACTTCCTCGCGGACGAAAGGGTATGACCCCTTTGAATAGACACGACCCACGTTACAGCGCCACCCTGTTGTGCCGCGTTATGCGTATCATCTTCTTTCAGGTGTTAGTGCAATTCCCGTAGCGTTGTCGATCTTAATAGATAATGCACGTACCCAGAAGGAATTTGGCCTTCGTCGACATGTCGGTGCCGATAATTGCGCCAAATAAGTGGTGCTCCGAATGTTTCGGTCGGAGGAGCAATCATCTGCTGAAAAATACCGCTGCGGGTTCTGGAATTCCTGAACACGTTTCTGCTTGCCCCCTTGACTGGCTGTGTTGTTTCGTGATAACCATAATGCTGGACCTTTTGCGCAACCTCCCTAGATAGTACACCTGGATTACCGAATTGGTCCGGATTGTTCGCAAGCTCAATGGATCGATAAGACGTGGATAGCCTGATCAAACGGACATGCGGATTCAGCAGCGTCGCTATATGGTATATCGCGCAGTACCGGCCCCGGAAGAATCCTTCAGCGCGTCAAAACGCCCAGTTCTCCTCAGCACCGTCGGTGAGTTACGTCTCGTAATATAGGAATCATATCGACAGGGTGCGCGTGAGCTTTCGTCATTACGTTCCCGGAGGGAGGGTTGGGTTCTAATAGGTTGTAATGAACCGTCCCACTGCTCGTACAGTTGATGCGAAGTCTTCTCTGTCGTTCGGCGCCTGCGTTTGCTCGATGCTTTTGTGTCCTCAGCTGAAAGACAGACAGAAAGGAAGCTTGTGCGAAGTCGGCGGCAAGGGATACAAGCACGGCACTGAGGAGAGAGCATTAGTATAATGTACAACGTCAATTCTTCTCTGATCACGCTCACCATCGCGGCAAGCCAGTTGGGGCCGATAGTTTGAGACAGGGATCCGGCGAAGGATGAGTATATCCGGACTGCGTGGTCGTAGACTACCCGCAAACAGGTCCCGGATGTCCACAAGCCGGCCTAGGGCGTAGGAGAGTGCAGGGGCGTATATGGTGTATTCCTCAAAGACATCTTGTGCGATGTGTAGCCGCATGTCCAACCCGACTCCTCTTAGGATGCTCCGCCTGAGATGCTCAAGACTGTAAACCCCTATTCTCGCATTGGTAATTAACCCGGTCCACCTGTCGTAACCAGATCCTGCGTGTGACTAGAAAGACGGATGAAGTGCGATCCTAACGCCGTGGGACTCGACGGATCAACATGTTGCCAAGTGCGACGAATAATCGAGATCGCATGCCAAAGCTCCTACCGTCTCGAACGTTCCAGGTTGCTTCAATTCCGCTACCGTTCCTCTGAGGAAAGAACCAAGGTCAACAATACTAAAACGTGGGGTTCAGTGGAAGCAAGGTCGTTCGTTCCGCGAGGGGGGTTTAAAAAGGCGAAATTACTGCGTCGCAGCTGCCCCGGGAGCGAGAGCAGCCAGAGTATGATCAAGTACGGTTGTTCTCCAGTGATGCCTGCCGCCTGAAGCTCCCGATCGGACAGGACACATCGCTGAGTCATGGTTTCCTCGAATAAACTTGGTACCATAGTACTTGTCCGGATACTGCCTTCTCAACAGCCACTGCCTCTCAAGGGCATGAGAAAGGCTTTGGTACCATCACCGCACCTAAGCCCTAGTCCCCGGCAGGGTGTCACCATGATGGCGTAGGCCGGCCAACCGCATTCGACGTCGAATGAATCGGGGATAGGATCAAGGGGATGAAAGGTTAAAACTATTCGTGTCTATTGCTCACAGCACAACCAGAACAACACTCCAAGCCAACCCAAACTCGGCAACAGTACATCTGGATCAATCCTGTGTCGTTCGAGACCAACAATGTCGGCTTGGTTCGCGTCGGATCGGATAGGAGGGCGATCGAACATTCCCGGCAAGATTACAATCGTTCCCCCTTTTGCTCCTTTCCATTTCCATGGTGATAGTACGTAACTCCTTCCTGAAGAAGTCAAACTCGAAACCATGTCATTGTGCGTGGGTGTATGTGCGCGAGCACCATCCTTGCAAACGCGGGCGGACCTTGTTCACATCCTACTTACCCTCAGCCCTCGACTTGGTGGTTTCCACGGATTAGACACGACTGATACTGGCGATAATAAATGGGCTATCCACCATGTCGGTGGTTTCTCGCCCAACCAACCCTTGTCGAGTTGCCATTTGTGCCTCGGCAGATTCGGGTACAGTGCAGGTCTCGCTTGGTATGAGAGGAAGTTAGCGTGCCGAAGCAGAATCGAAGACGTCCCTGGCATCCAACCGATTAACTTCATTATCCGGTGCCACCTGAGCTGTCCACGCCCTCATTCGCCATCGACAGAAACCCGGACGAGCTGAAAAGGAAGCCTCGGTCATAAAATTATCTCGGTCCTTCGAACGAAGTAATTACACTCTTGGCTTGTGAGCTCCTAGTCTTCGAACTTGAAGGCTTCGGTTGCACCAACGGTTAGGTAGCGGTATGTGACACAGTGGACGGAGCCCGGGTAGGCGACTTCAGAAAGGAGTAGCGACACAGTTAAGCATCACTCGAATACACTAGGCCAACGAGACGAAACTTGCTCCTGGTTAAACTCCACGCCGCAAGAGGCTGCTGTCAAGGTTCATGAGTACCCCATGAACTCCAAGTGGAACCCGGCAGGTCGCTCATGTTCCAATACAGGAGACCGGATGGGAACGTCCTTCGACAATAACGTAGGTGAGCTGCCCATTCGTATGTCATGAAATAAGCAGTACTTGAGGGTAGGATGGGGAGCCCCAGATGGACTAGGAGGATACTCACCCCGCAGTTGCTGGCGCCAAGAATAAAAATCTCAAAACCTATGAAGGAGAAAGTCCAGATAAGTGGGAAACACCTACAGAGAAAGAACAATGAGCGGGGGAATTGAGGTATAGTAACGTCGGAAGGGATGAGGATATATGAGGGAATCATGACCGTGCCCGTGTGATGGAAAAGCTGGGGGCCCTACTGCAGCCTGGATTTGAGCATTTCGGGCATCGTTCCGCGTCTATCCTTTGCCGTAAGTATTCGTCGTATCTGCAAGTCCCAGCAAGCGTGCATTCAGCCCTCGTCCTCTTGGATATAATTCTTTCTGTACTATCCGCATATACATCGCAAGCCGATATTCAACCAGGAGCTGGTCCTCGATCCGATGTCGTTTCGGCAGTTGTGCAGCGGTTGGCTGCAACTCTCCAATAAGACGTCATCGGCTAGCCTAAACGCTGGCTCATCGCTACTGATGAGCACATCCGAAAGGATTCATCGATACCTGCGTGAGGAACTGGACCTTCGGGTTCCGAAGACGGGCGTGCACCTTCTGTATGAAGTCTCCCGAGTATCCCCTGGAAGAAACCAGCACAGATCACTGCGAAGGCTTTCGTGGGGTATATATGTAAGGTCGACTCCAACCATGATAGATCTGCCGAGCGATAACTCGTGGCGGATTAAAGGATCAGTTAGCGATCTCCGCCGCCCTGTGGTACGGAATTCAATTGGAGCAAGAACCGCAGCTTTCTGGTCCCCACGCAGCGGCACAATTGGCTAATATGTCGAATCGGATGTCCACGGAGTATGGCTCTCCCCTGCTTCCGCAGGCTACGACATGCCTTTCCCCCCGCTGCTCCAGCGGCAATCACTCATCGTCGGAGGGTCCCCTGTGAGTGCAAGTCGGTGTTTACTTTCCCCAGCTCCTCGCCGAGCTGTAAAGATCGCTTCTGCTCATCGCCCTGTCGGGTACTTCGCGGCGGGATACCGATCTCGCCCAAGATAAGCCAGTCGTCCATAGCTCTCAGTATCCGAGCTCTCATAAGGTGGGTCCTCTGCCTCCACATAGACTCTGGATTGATTCCCTGCGCTTGCAACCCAGCAGCATCATCGCCCTTCCCGTTCCCGCACATGGAATAATACTCAGTCGTCCAAATGGGCACCTGCCCGTCGGCCAGCCAGCTGGCAGAGCAGTGTCCACAATAACCATCTTTATCCTGCACCCTTCCAGAATGGTCTCGTCAAGTCGCGCCGGCAGCGATCGCGGGTGTCGAGCTATGCCTTCGAAATGAGGTTTCGTAACCCATGACGCCAGCAGCCGCGTTCCACAGCGTGCGCTGCCCTCGATATATAGACTCTTTTATTTCTGCTGTACCAAGCCAGCGAAAAAGCTCTAGGCGCGTCAGTGACGCACTTATTAAACCGTAACCGCAAATGGCCCACGTAATCACACCCCCAGAATGCGCTAGGCGACATGTCCGTACGGACATGCAGACCCCTACCGGCCCACAGCACATGTGCAGGAGAGATGGATGGGACCAATTTAACAGTCGGCATCGTTAATCTGACAGCCTTTGGGCCTTGCTAACCAATAACGATTCAACGGAGAGGGCCTCGACGGCAGGAGTGTCTTCCACCTCCGCGTGCGTCCCTACGATAATACGCTTGGCATTACGGTAATACTCACGAACGCGCGACCGCATCGGCGGCATCGGTAGCCTCCATTGGATGACGGCCATACGAAAGCGAGGGAGAACGACCCATCACTCTTGCATCCGCTACAGTCCCAGAAGAGACTAACGCCCTACAGGAAGGCCACGCGAGGGGGCGGACTTGGACTTGAAGTCATCAATTTCTCCGTACCCGTCCGTTGATGAGCTATGGTCGATTGCCCCATAACCGTACGAAGTCCAAAAAGACCAATACATCCCCCCCCGGGGGGATCTGATCGTCTCAGCGATTGACCCATTTGCGAGAATACGTGTCTCGGCCGATATGCGCTCTTGCTGCTGATTCTCTTGGTCCATTGTAGCGAACGCTAATATGCACATGTCATACCAGTCTTCCCACTTATATGTGCTAGGTAGGATGCAATATTGGCGACCCTGGAGCCCCATCAATTAAAGTATCTACCAGCTAGTCTAGGGATTGCAGAACATGCGATGTCTAATTCAATACTACCCGCGGATGACCTCGATTGTTCTTATGGTAGCCACCGGAAGCCAACAACATGCTCTTGCTAGCACCAATTTATAACCACCATCAAGCGCAATATCGCTCATCCCCGTATCGATCGCGGAGAAAAACACCTTCAGACCGTGAACCTAACGCCCCGGACTGTAGGAAAAACACCCGCCCCACCTACAATCCTCCCCTGCTACCCTAAATCCTCCCCTACTACCCGAAATCCTCCACTACTACCCTAAATCCTCCCCTGCTACCCTACCCTATCAGGAGGATTTGAAGGATGGACGAGTGGGGATGATTGCGTCCTCGTTGCGGCTCTTCGGCTCCCTACAGTATGTATACATACGTAACGTAGGGCTGACTGGCGGTCTGGCTGGCGGTCTGGCTGGCGCCCATGCTCTCCTTTGATGGCGTTGGGTTCCCACGATCATTCCCTGCTCAACGCCTCGTTAAGTGCTTACGTCGCCTAGTACTAGTTTATTGGTACGGAAGGCCTGTGAGAACGCCCAGGAAGCTACCGTACGGTATGTGCGTGTGTGATTATGTATATAGCCATGGAGGGAGGGACGGCCCTAGCTGAGAGGAGGCAGAGGAGGTGCCCTCATATAGGCTGGCTCGTAGGCAATGCCATGCAGGCAGTCAGGCAGTGGGTGGGTGGTAGACAGGACAGATGATCGTCGTCCTGCAGCAGACAGGCAGCCAGCCAGCGTCTCCCTCGTTCGCCCGATATCTCGCCCGGGTTACACGGCATGCGAACCTACAGAAGCCTATGCAGTTCTGACGTCTGTCGATACTGCTGCTGCTGCGGCTCCCGTGACACCGTAACTGCAATCAACCCAACCCATGGACCAATCAGGCGATCTTACGATCAACCACCGACCCCAAAGAGCATATCTTTTCCCATGCCTCGACGCCGGCAAAATGCATAGATAAATGACTTTGTAACGCAATGAAGACGAGATACGACGATGACGATGATTCTTTTCTTCCTCTTCTATACCGGTAGGCTACATATGGTAAATGGTGTCGCCCCGTTCTATTATCGTACCTTCGCGCCGCCGAGAGCCTCCGATGCTACCCCCTTACGCCGACCAGCTTCGCCAATAGAATATATCAGGGAGAACCCCCCGGCCCTCCCCCACCCCCCCCAAAAAAAAAGAAAAAAAAGAAAAAAAGAGCAAAATACACGAGATAAATACCCACACACGTATATATACAGATTTGGTGTGCAAGATCCCGAAAGCCAAGCACGAATAAAACCCACCCCGTAACGTGCGGTGTTTTCCTCAAAACGCCGGTTCAAACCCAACCTACATACCAAACGGATTAACCCTCGCCCTCACCCCTTGGAGCGCGGTTCAGCCCTCTTAACGTCTTTCACGTGCCTCCGATCTACGCAGGTTGGGACAAAGAATGGCGGGAAATTTCGGCATCTAGTGCGGAGAGGAAGGACGCTGATGAATTTCTTTCGAGGTTATTCTCTTCTTACAGGACATAATAAGGCGGCGGTGGTGATACATGGCTTTTATTTGCTCCCCTTTTTCAGTCGGGCCGTGGAGACTCTCGCGCGTACGGGCGAATTGTGCGATAGGGTGTGCCGCGCATTGCAAATGCTCTCTGGGCAGGCTTAATCAATCTTGATGGAACCGTAGATCTTGTGCACGAACCACCAGCTTGAGAAGAATCCAATGGAGCCTAGCGAAGACGTCAGAACCGAGATACACGGATGTAAAGGGCAATATAAAGGGCGAATACCTGTGAGGATGAAGAAGAGGAACGAGATCAGGGCGCTGTATCCGGTATACAAGACGACACCGGAGAGGCCGCTGAGCTGAAGCTTGCTGACGAGGTACATCAGGGCGTAAGCAAAGATATACCCTGCGCTTATGCCCGCAGCCAAGAACGACCTCCACTGCCAGTGGTAGTTCTCGGCGCACAGCAGGAAATACACCATAAGTACCGTAACCGCGGCGCAGGTGATGATCATCAGGCCGTAGCAGAGGAACAGGAAGCCGAACATGTAGTAAATCTTGCTGAACCAGATCGACTTCATGATGAAGTACAGCTCCACGAAAATGACACCGAAGGGCAAGATGCCGACGAGCAGCATGCTCGGGACCGGCTTGAGGTAAGTGGTGGTGGGCGGGATCTGGCGGGGAATCTGGTTGGTCCGTACGGGAGGCTCGACAGGGCGAGCTCGGAAGCCTAGCCAAGAGCCAGCCACCGACAGAGGCACCGATATGACAAACCAGATAGCGATGATGACGAGCATGGTCGTAAACGGAACAGCGCCGGAAGCATTGTTGGCCCAGAGGAAGAGGTTCAGCAGGAAGAAGGTCGAAAAGACGATGCCGGGAACCAGGATCGGGGTCAAGGCAATGTTCAATTTCCACTTCTCACCACCCAGAGATTTGTAGGTCCTCGAGGAGACGTAGCCTCCTATAAAACTGAGAACGGTGTAGAGGAACATGATGATAGTACCTAGAGAGCCTCTATTCGACGGCGACAAGAAACCCAGCAACGCGAAGCAGATGGTGAAACCGGTGATAACGAACAGCTGTGCGCCATTGCCAAGAAAGACGGAGAGCAGGAGAGGATGTGACGGGGTGCGAAAGACATCGCCGTGCACTAGCTTCCAGCCCGAATCCTCCTGCACGCCGTCCTCCAGGGCGGATGTGCCAGATAGATCATCGAGGTTGATCGAGTCCAATCGGTTGTACCTCGCAATATCCTTCTTTAAAGCTCTGAAGAGAACGGAGGTGACGGTAACAGTCAGGAAAATGACGATGACAGCCGAGTTGACAAGAGACAGCCAGTGGATCTTGGGGTCGTCGACCTGCAAGTACTTGTCCCAACGCGTGGCCCAGGCCGTCTCCGACTTGGTCCAGTATACGCTGTACGTGAACTGAACCTTCGTCTCAGCGTCCTTCTCCTCGGATAGGACAACGGGAGAGTGGTCACCGCAGTCGACATTCCCGTCATACGACTTGCTCCTCGGCTGAACAATGACACCAACAACTCTCAGCTGGTCTTGGTGTCCGCTGACTTCATGGTACTCGACCCCAATATCATAATGGTTATTGAAGAAGACCTGAGGGTCACTCCCGCCGATAGTGATATTGCCCAAGGCGAAACCCGGACTATAGAAGGTGGCCCCGGTGAGATCGTCTTTCATCGGCTGCCCAGCGGGCAATCCATCGACCAGCCAGCTCAGCGCGTAACCCCTAAGAATGCGCTTGTTGACAAAATGCGCCGAGGATCGGTCGTATGTGGCCTCGCAGAGCTGTTTACAGTCCTCATTCTGAGCCATACGTAATTCGAAGGGCGAGGTCATTATCCTATCACCAAACAGAATGCTTCCCAGACTCTCGGAGACGTATTGGGGACCGTTCTCAGGCTGGCAGAAGTGAAATTTCTCGTGGTAATAGTCGTATGACATGACAGAGTGGAGTAGAGCATCTCGGTCCGCGGCGACCGGCTTCACGCTGTTAACGTTGAGGGGAACAAGATCGCCGGGCTTGTATGAAGTCGGTGCGACACCGGGGAGATAGAAGGCGGATGTAAGCTGGGGCAGGGCCAGAAGCGCGGCAGAGAGCAGCGCCGATGAAGGCGCCCCCATCTTAGACTTCATGATGACTGGTTTTGGATGGTTAATTTCATCCTCTTAAAGGACCGACGACGTGAGGCTGTCACTCGACTTAAAAGAATTGGAAAGACTTACGTTGACCAGAAGATAGACAGTTACGAAGAGGCTGGTCAAGGGATAAGCGAGCGCAAGGGCTCTTTGAATAAACCTTCGGCAGACCCAAAGCAGCAACAGATGTGCGCAAGTTGACAGGAATGCTTTAAATATAATTGATTGTCAATGAGATAGAAGTACGTTAGGTCAAACAAAGTAGCATAGCATGCCTGCCTCGCTGAATGTTGACCCGGCTAACTAGTCTAACCAACTTGGATAAATCAATAATCTCAGTTCAGGAGTTCACAGCCTTGACATCTGTCCCCAAAACCAAAAAGAAACCCCCAAAAAATTCGTCATGGCGGAGCTTTGGAGGGTCCCTTACTCCGACCGGTACGTACCTAATCCACCCCACACAACCTTTCGAGGTTTCCCGTTCCGTTCCCGTTCCATGGGGCCTGATTTATCGTTATCACTAGCGTCGTTGTTATCTTAAAGCGCTTATCGTTATCGCCAAAATAATTTTCTGGTCCATCTTCCCTTTGCCGCAGAGAGTCTCTCCGTAGTGATACACGCCCCCCATCAGTGAAGCCGCCTCTCCACAACCCTGGCATCGCACAAAGCAATGGCAGTCCAGACCTCTCTTCCAGAATTGCTGGACTCATTGTCGCATTCCTTAAACTCGGCCCTCGATGCGACTCCCAAGCTCGCCGGTATTATCGAGCCCACCAAAGAGGGCGTTTCCCTGCTCGACGTCAAGAACGAGCTCCTACTCTCCTACCTACAGAACCTCGTATTCCGTATTCTGCTGAAGATCCGGAACGCGAAGAACGAAGCATCGCACTCAGGCAACAACCATGGCGAATCACCAGACCTTTCAGACACCGTAGTCAAGAAGCTAGTCGAATTGCGACTGTACCTGGACAAGGGCGTCCGACCGCTCGAGGAGAAGCTGCGGTTCCAGCTCGACAAGATCCTACGCGCCGCCGACAACGCGGACCGCAGTGCGCAACAAGCAAAGCAGGCGGAGGCCCTGAAGAAGTCCAAGGCTCACGACGGAGAGTTCGAGTCCGGCTCTGAGGAGGACAGCGAAGACGATGACGAGGACGCCGAGGAGGCAGACGGGCCAGACAGGTCTACCAGAGACCCGGCAGCCAAGAGCTACGTCCCCGGAGCCCACGGCTTCATCCCGATCACGAAACCCGTGGGCATGGCGGCGGCAGCAGTGACCAAGGACAAGACGGGCGTGTACCGCCCCCCAAAGATCGCGCCGACAGTGATGCCGACAACGGAGCGCCGGGAGCGCGCGGAGCGGCGGCCCATGAAATCGGCGACGATGGACGAGTACGTCTCGCAGGAACTGTCGGCGGCGCCGCTGGCGCAGCCGAGCGTGGGCGCCGACATCGTGCGGCGCGGGCGCGGGATGAAGACGGCGACGGAGCGGGCCGAGGAGGAGCGCCGCCGCGAGTATGAGGAGACCAACTTCGTGCGCCTGCCCAGCGAGAGCAAGAAGGACAAGGCGAAACGCCGCGCCCGCGAGGAGGGCCGCGGCGGCAAGATGACCTTCGGCGGCGAGGAGTGGCGCGAGCTCGGCGAGGGCGTCGACCGCATCTCGCGTCTCACGGCCCGCCAGGGGCAGGGCGCCTCCGGCGGCACCAAGGCCCTGCTGGAGAAGAGCCGCAAACGCGGCCGCGAGACGACGGACAGTGCGCGGGGAAGCGGACTCAACAGCGGGACGAGGGAGATTGGCGAGAGGTTTAACAAGAAGGTCAAGGTCATGGAGGGCGGCCGGAGAGACAGGGGAAAGAGGTGAATTATGGGCAACTTAGCCATATTAACCCTTCAGATGTAAATACTTGTACATATAACAATCGCGCTTCCAAGAGACTATTTAATGAACAAGGACGACCAAGATCAGATTAGTAATGCTGTCCATTGCAATATCCGAATCCTGCGCGCCGATTAGACTTCGCTTAGACGGACCAAGTCGTGTCCTATCAACGGGTGAAATACCCCCAGATCCCGCTCCTCCCTACACGCTCTTCCCGGCATCCTTGCCCTCGTTCTCGCTGCTAGTGCCCATCCCCAAGCCGTTGCGGACGTAGTCCTCGCGCTCGACGACGCGGCGGGGCAGCGCGAAGCCGAGGCCGAAGAAGACGAAGAAGGCCCACTTCCAACGGAAAGGATTGAAAGCAATACAAAAAACGAACCACCAGACGAGCTCGAGGTACGTGAAGAAGTCGAAGGCGCCCGTGGGCGCCGTGGCCTTCAGGAAGCGCGTCATGTCGATCCATCGGCGCATCCAGAAGGGCCCCGGGCGCGTCAGCGGGTCCGAGAGGAACATCAGCAGGATGCGCGTGTAGATGCCGATGTGCCAGTTGCCCACCGTACCAATGGCGTTGACGTAGGTGCAGTTGACGGCGGCGACGGACGGGTGCGGCGGCGGGAACACCTGCAGGTACCAGTTGGGCGGGCCGTAGGGCTCCTCGAAGCACTCGTCCGGCAGGAAGTCGAGCGGGGGCCGCTTGTACCCCGTCGCCATGACCACGACGTCACCCTCGACGGTCCTGCGGCGCCCGGGGCCGCCCTTGGGCACGCCCTTGTCGCGCTGGTTGACGATGACGCCCCGCTCGCTGAAGCCCTCGATGTCGCACCGCACCCACTCCGCCTCGCCCGACCGCAGCCTGTCCATGACGTCCGAGTTGACCATCGGCGTCTCCTCGAAGATCCCCTTGTTCTCCGGCGCGATGTCCTCGAGCCCGCGGTAGAAGAACTTCCTCAGCAGCTTCTCCGGGATCCATGACAGCGTCGTCTCCTGTCCCCAGATGTTGAGGGAAAGGAGGATGTCGACAATGGCATTGCGGGGAATGATCCACTTGTCGCTGCGTGAAAGAATGGACGTCTTTTTCGCCCCTTCGTCTGCCGCGTACTCCAGCGCTTCAACGGCACTGGCGCCGCCGCCGATGACTATCATCGTCTTGTTATTGACGTCTTTGCTGTTTTAATTGTTAGTCATCCGATTCCAGACCGAAATCAGCTATTGTCACTTACCCGGTCAACTGACTCGAGTGATAGATCGGCCCATTGAACCTGTCCATTCCGTCTATCCTGGGCATTTTAGGATCACCACAGGTCCCGACGGCCGCAATGAGGCCCTCGAAGCGGCCATTCGACGGGTCATTGATGATCCAACGACCCTTTGGGTCCTGATATACCTTCTCTACCTTCGTGTTGAACTTGGTTCTGGTGTCTAGGCCGTACTTTTTCCAGATCTGCCTCACCTGGCTGACGATCTGCTGGCGATCCGGATAGCCATGCTCCCACTTGACAGAAGGGTGGAACCTATACATGAGGGAGTGAATCTGCAGGCTCGAAGTGTTGTTTACCTTCTAAATACTGCTGTTAGCATCCACACACTATTCATGGGCAGTAACAACAATGCAGTCACTCACGCTCCAGATTCCGCCCACATTCTCCTCGCTGCCAGCTTCGAAGATGACCACGTCGAACCCATGACCAATGCAGTGGGACGCAGCCGTGACGCCGGTAATACCGGCGCCAATAACAGCAATTTTCGGTCGTCCGAGGCGCTGCTGCGGCTCGGGGGGTGTGGGAGATAAGATTATGTCAACCAGCCACTGCCACACTTGGTAGATGAAGAGGAAGGGATGAAATAGCGGGTTCTCAAGCCGCGATTGGGGAGGCATTTTATGGAATCTTCCTATCCAACTTTATGTAGAACCTTCCGACGAGACGACGTAGATAAAAAATTTCCTACGATGATTTATGGAACACCTTCATGTTCCTAAAAGCCGGTCACCTCACGGGAACCAACGAAGTTTTGAAGGTCTGAAGTTTGCCAAGTATGAAAACGGGTATCCTTGTCGATTACATCATGGTGGATCATAGCTGAAGAGCTCCTCCTGTTTTCCCCAGATTTGCATGTGATACAGGGCGCACGAGCCAACGAACAAAGTTTCTTCCCCTGGAACATCAAGTCAACATCAAAACCACCTAGCTAGGTGGCGGCGATCGTACGACGAGACAGGTGCCTTGGACCGCAGAAGTGAGCGTCCAGACTGGTATACGAAAGTAACATGCCTTCGCGATAAAAACCGCGTCTCTCGAGTTGATCGTGCCGTACACATACTGACGCTTAACGCAATGTTGTGATCGAGGCACACTAGGTCAGCAACCGCGAACCGGAAAGTTCGCAAGGCCTTTTGAAATTTCATGGATGATAGGGGAGAGTACCTGTCCCTTCATCTACTTTGTACCTATTTGGTATTTCACTGAATTGCTTGGAGAGCTCCGCCTTCAATCCGTCATCCATCCATTCCCTTCGTCCTGTAAAGCGTCCTTCTCGCAAACCTATTTGTGGCCCAGCCCTTTCGGAAACTAGGCTCAAGTCATCCTTCATTTCATGGCCAAATTTACATATACCACTTAGGAGTGCCCGGAGTGCCAATGGCATGGATCAGTCCTGAACGTAATGGAAGGTGATCCAGGCCACAAAGGACGCGATGACCGCTGCAATCACGGTTACTGCTGGTGCGAGGAATCCCAGCATCCCAAGGCTGGTCAGCGTGGCGAATAAGCCCCCAGCCGGCGTGAACCCACCGTACATGTAAGACAGGAAGGCGGCTGCAAGCAAACCTTAGGTTATGTCAGCGAAACTATTCTTGCCATTCATAATCAGCGCCGGTGTTCTCAACCGTATACAACTCCCCTCCGCCCAAATCCTAGAGACAGTCCCAGGGTGACAAGAACCGTGAAGGTGATCGCGAACACGATAAGTGCCCAATAGACGTCTGTTGGACGTAGCCGTATTAGCATGACACGGCTTCGAAGATACTTAGACGGTGGACTAGTCGGGGAAACATACGGGGAAGCGAGAGGTAGGCTCGGAAGGATTCCCAAATCCAGCTACGGGAAAACGAGAAGTAGGCTCGGAAGGATTCCCAAGTCGAGCTACGGGAAAACGAGAAGTAGGCTCGGAAGGATTCCGAAGTCGAGCTAAGGAAATTCTCGATGCTGGATAGGAACGAAGTGGTTTCGGTAGGCAGGCTTATACTACTAGTCCAGACTTGAGCGGACTTGTAAAAGTTCTCGATGCTAGATAGGAACGAAGTGGTTTCGGTAGGCAGGCTTATACTACTAGTCCAGACTTGAGCGGACTTGTAAATGTTGATGGAGTCCATTGTGGGATCTAGTGCGGGTATTGCGACTTTGTGATTGGTTTCAATTGAGAAATGGGACGAAGTATATGGCTCCCTAGCACTTCGATAGCTTCCGACACAATTATCGTTGTGACAGATAAAAACACAGATACAATCAAACGGATCGCAACTGCTGACTGTCTTTATTGCCTTGCGTTCCATGAGATCTAATTGTGTCGCGCGCCATAGTGCGGGCCACACATTTTTCGGTACTACAGATCTGCCGCTTTTTGTGGCGGAAATCTAAGTCACGCTTTCCATGCAGGAAACCGCACGCAATGCGGCCGGTCCAAAACCACGACCTACCAAATGTCACCCAAGTCTGTCAGTTCTACGCAGCGCGCATTTCCTATATGAAGTGTTTGCAATCTCTGCATTCGAAAATCCGCCAGTGAGGACCCGAATGGCACGGGTTGCCCTTTAACCCCTTAGCCCTCCCCCGGCTCCTAACTTGCTTGAGCTACTGAAGAACCAAGATACTAATCATAGTATTCTACCTGGGTCCTAAGCGTCTTCATCTAGTCAATGTTCATCTTATAGACCCTTTAATACTGTCTTCGCTCTGCATCCACCGTTTATCAGATCTGACTTGCATCGGATGTCACTGCTTCTTCAACGTTGTTTCATCCACTCTTCGATTTGGAAATTATGCCAGCTGCTCATTCGCCTAAAGCATAGACTACAGCCTGGATGTGCGATACCATAGCAACGGGGAAGACGGATGCATCGATGATGTACGTAGGTTGCGCCCCCCTTAACTCGCAAGTCGCTGTCCACTACCTTGCCCATCGCGCAAGAACCCGTCCCATCTAAGATATTTGGTATTCGCATCTTCTGTAGATAGCTGCTTCAGGTGAAAACAAAGTCAAGAAAACAAGTACTTAAGAGCGGTAAGGACAGAAGGTCCTAGGGAAAAACTTTACTTACGGGGGGTCGACCTGTTTGCGAAGCGTCGTTAGCCTGTCCTTGCATTGTTGGGTCGATGTCAACTTACCCTCCACCAGTTATAATCCTGCTCTCTTGGTGTTCATCACTCGAATCATGGCTGATAGGTGGGAAGCCACATGGGAGAGTCTTACCGGCGACGATGTCGTGTCACAGGGCTGTTGGACCAGTCATGAGAGCGAAGATGCTACGCAGAGCAACTGCGTCACACATATCTATCCACCTCTGTGTATGACCAGGCTGGGGAAGGGGCATGTGGGCCCGTCACGTGACGGACGGTAGACATCTTGTCTTACATAGTAGACAGATCTCTCCAGTAGTCTCTCAATGAACAACAATCGCTCCTCTAACCTCTTTTGCCAGTGATCACCGGCAACTTTCTACAAGCAACTTTGCAGCATACAGAACTGCATGCTGCCCACCTGCTAGTCGCCCCCATGGCAAGTGGTGACTGGGCGCCACCATGCTGCAATGCGCCTGGACTCCAAGTCAAGGGAACCAAATTGGGTGCTGCAATGATGCCCAAAGAACTTCCCCCCGTCATTTCAATTACACGCGTAAAGTGTGATCGATAACCTTTAAGGGGGGTATTGCCAATTGCCGTGCTACTTTGCACGGGCCATCAAAGAGTAGGTCCATAGCTCGAAGTCACTTGAAAAAAAGTTGATGCGCTTCCTAAACGACTGTTGGCTACAGTCGTTTAGGAAGCGTCAACGACTCGTCCTATGTTATCGTCATCGATCCACTATTTGCCATTTAGGGGCAAATAGTCGAGCCTTGGCGGCAATCCACCAGAAAAACCATTTAAAAGCTGCATTGCAAGTCGACCCATTTTTTCCCCGGGGTAATGGTTAAGGATTTATCAGAGCGCGAATATTCATCCAAAGCGGGCTTGCGGGTGTCGACGCCCGCGTCGACACCGGTCTTATTAGGCCATTAGCCCCCTTATTCGAGCCCCGAAACGCGTTATCGATCACGCTCTTAGTTTCCCCAGCGTATCTTTATGTTGGGCTCCAGGCTTTGGCTCCGGGCGTTACGCCTTCGCAAATCGCGTGCACCTGGTGTAGTGCGACTCCTAACATGACCTGTCTTTTCTTTCGAGGCCATTCCTCATGTGCAAGTTGTTGGTTTGGTGGTTTCCACGTTGTATGCCGTCACTCATTGGGCACCTGCTGCTTAACCAGTAGACACCAAAAGGGGTTTCTGGAAGCAAATGAAGTTGAGACCAATGCCAAAGCCAGATCCGCGGTCCCTACAACCACCCAGCGGCTCCAGGTGCGGGGAGCCGTACATCGAGGACCAAGCCCACGGGCAACATGCCGAAGAAAACTGGAGCGATACTCCGTACAATACCGATGAGACCACGGACTGTAGATCGACGTCGAGGCTGCCGCGGCGTCCGCTTCGATTCTCTGATCACCAAGCTGAGACGCCACAACAGTCTCGGCGTCGTGATCACCAGGACGACAATAACTACGCAGCGCCGTCATTTTTTGCTCGTGGTCAAGCCGTCCCGTTTAATCTCTCGAGCTTACAGCCTCCGCCTTACCTACGCCCTTCTATCCCATATCCCACGAGACCCTACACGGGGACCTACACCGAGGGTCCCCAACCCCCGAATCTGTATACGCCCGGACCCTACCTACCAAATGGTTATTCTCATCCTCCTTTTCTCCGAAACAATTGCCCTCCAGGCCCTTATAGCCCCAACCCACCGTACGCGCCAGGGCGCCACTTTGGGCCATCATCTGACTACGCTCCCGACCTCAGACCACAGGCGCCTGTAGACGGCTATTATGGCCATGTCGAGTCCGAATTGGAGGATGTAAAAAGGAAGCTAAAGGAACAGGGACAGAAGATGAGACAATTAGAGATCGGAAAACGACACGATGCAGCAAAGCGCAAAAGTCAAAGAGAACGGCAAGAGAGAGAGTCTTTTCAGCAAAGAGAACGGCAGGAAAGAGAGCTGTTTCAGCACAAGATGGTACGGCAAGCGCAGGCTGCATTAGACAAGCAAAGGCAGAGGGATGTCAGAGAGACCGCCACTCCACCGGAGCCGGCTGGCAGGGGACAACGAGAAGACATCCTGGGGGGCATAGAAGGGTTGATGCTGGGGCGTCAAGCCCAGAAAAATCGACGGCCACAAGAAGAATGGAGAAACAAAGACGCGCTACTGGTTGGGTTAGGAGGGTTTTTTGAGGATAAGATGCGACAGGATGAAGGGTCAAACGAGGGATCGGTGAGGAGTAGTCAGGATGGACGAAACGGGAGCAACGTCGGGGTTGCACGACGAAATGTATTCCAGCCTGCGGAAGACAGAGATCTCACAAGCCTGGTGGAAAACACTGTGGTAGACGTTTTGCGGCGAATGGGAATGGATAGAGACATGTGCGAGAGAGAGTCCACTTCCGCCACAACGGGATACTCCGATGGATCAACACCTGGACGTGGACCTGCTGATCGATGTCCTCTCTTAGCTGCACTGCAGACACATAGTTACGCCCATTCGGAGGGCTACCCCGTGAATGAGAGCCAGGGACGCCATCAGCACTCACAAGCGGATCATTACAACCAGAAGGGCTTCGGCATCGCTTCAAGCTACACGGCGGTCAGTAACAGTGATCGATACTCACCTTCGGAGTCCAGTAGGCTCACAGATCACTCGTACCGTTCGCTGACGTCAGAGAATGTACAAGACAAGAAACAACATGCAAGGAAATCCCGCCCATCACAGCCTCGAACTCGACTTAGCACAGATACGCCGTCCTCTGACCCAGGTGTTCATCATTCTCAAGCACTGGGCAACCGAGATGACCGTGGCAATGGGTGTCCATACCTTGCAAGATCCAAAAGATATAACTCATGGGACGGATCGAAAATTCGCGGGTCTGGCAAGAGTGGTTGGCAGCCTAAGGCCGAAGCGTTCAGCAAGGAGCCTTCCAGGACACGAAAGACCTCACGGGCACCAGACAAGTCCCGAGTGCGTCACGATACCGAGGATCTTGCCAAATGCGGACAAGGAAAAGGATATTTCTCAGACGATTCAGAAGATGATCGAGACTTATTCCCTCACACCTCGGTTCCATACGGACCCTACCCGCCCAAAAGCTATGGCCGTGAACGTCGGCGCAGTCACACGCGCGACGATAACCCACCAACAATCCCAGATAACGTCCACCGTGAGACATTGCGTACCCGCGAACCACGAGGAAGCATGTCTACTGAAGGCATGCCACACGAGGACGAGCCTGCTTCCAGACAATACGATAGACGCTGTCATCACGATAGGGACAGAGGACTTGGCCATGAAAAGCCGAGATAGATGAGCATGGGTTGGATTGAAGGCACAGGGTCAAATTGCTATCTTGTAAACATAAGGATTCCTCTTCTATACCTTGAAATCTACTATAACTCGGTATGTGCTGGTTTTCCATGCTCCTTCCCGCCTCCTACGATCAGTGTCGAAATAAGCGTCGAAGAGCACGACCGGTTTAGTCATCACCATCAAAATGAATTCCATTTGTAGTCATCGAGTCACAGGCCACTGACATCGTCATTGTTTGAGCCACCGTTATGTTGGCAACAGAGGCGGCCTTGATCGAACTCCGCCCAGGACTCTGCTACAGCGTTAGTAAAAATCTGAAGATGGAGAAAATCGGTGCTTACCTCCTCAGGAGCTTTAGCTTTGCCCTCTATATGAACAGACTGGTCAGTTCGGCATCTCGAGGGCACTAAGTTATGGACTTGTCGAGATCCACGTACTAAAGCTGAGGGTATCTTTGTTGTCCATATGGCCAATCACAATGACAGATTTCACTGCGTCATTCACGAGCAGCTTTCGGGAACATTCGCCATTGGCAGTGTTCTCATGCTGCAACACTTGTGAGCTTTCGGGTGCTCGAGAAAAATGAACACAGCGAGCGAATCTTTACCTCGTCAACTGCTGGCCCCCTCGCAGTTGGGGGATCTTTAAGCGAACCACTGGCGAGTGTGGCACCATTTTGACCCGTACCCGTAAAAGTTACGGTCCTGGAACCAGTTGAAGTCGTCATGGCGAGACTGATCGCGGATCCAAGTCTTGTGTCGGGCAACTAGGCAGATTGAGTCAAGTCCAGGCTGTCTTCGGATGAAGGCGAAGCCAGCCCCATCACGCCATGCCTGGCACTGACAAGGCTAAATACACGGGTGTTTCTCTCCTGCCAGTCCACGCGCTCATAAAGGGGAGGGGGCAGCTGAGACAATGAGACTTGCCCTGGGGTCGATTTCGGCCCAATTCGGGCACACATGCGCCCCGCAGATATTGATTGGCCTTGAGACCAGCCCGAGGTGCATGTGTAACCACTTGTCTAGACACTGCCACGGCGGGCATCGCTGATCGGAGAACCAGCGAAGAATGGATGAAAATTTGAGCATTACCCCCGTGGTTATCCGAGAAGCTCTGGCAGTAAGCATTGCAATTGAACTCCACCACGGCAAGATGACCCTCCGCCGACGAGACGAGAAGAGATCGTTCAGCGAAAGGCTCCATGTCCTCAAAAGCAGTCTAGACCCAAAATCCGACAAGTACGGCCTCAAAACCTTCTACGAGTCGGTCAATGCTGTTGCCGAGTGAGTCGCCTACCAGAGTCCGCCCCTGTCAGGTTGCTTGAGTGTTTGCCGTGTCGCATGGGATATTTAGCATGGTTAACCTTGCTCTTCCCTTTCCCATGTTCTAGCATCGTCTTCGTGCACGGCATCACCGGCCACCGGGAGCACACTTGGGCTACTGGAGAAAGAGGTGCGCGCCCTTGGCCCGAAAGTCTGCTCCCGGCAAAAGTACCATACTCTCGAATACTTAGCTTTGGCTACGATGCGGCTGTCATTGGCTGGCGAACCAGGATCTCCAGTAACAGGATCGGCGACCACGCTAAAAACTTGGTGGCGGCGCTGGCTAGTCACAGGGACGCTGATAATAGTGTAGAGCTTTCACTCGACCCCTGAACTTAGTAATATATTTGGATTCCTTACTGACGGTGTTTATCAGAGCAACCGTCCCATCATATTTGTCTGCCACAGCCTCGGCGGGCTCGTCTGTAAAGATGTACGTACCTCACCCATACCGGAGTCTTTCAGACCACAAGACTCGCACTAAAGCTTTCACTCCAAACGGCAGGCTCTGTGGTGCTCCAAGACAAGCCCCGAGAACCATCTGCAAAGAATCCTCAACTGTACCTTGGGCATTCTGTTCCTTGGCACACCACATTCCGGCACCGGTCTGGCAAAAGTTGCAGAGCGCCTTATTCAGCTTGTCAGCAATCCCGCCACGAGAACAAATCTTCGAATACTCGAGGTTCTCTGCAGAGATTCGGAAGTTTTGGCCAGGATACAGGATGACTTTCATTCACTTTTGCGGTGCCGGGACAATGAGGGATTCCCGCCTATAGAAATCACTTGCTTTTATGAAGAGCTTCCGCTCCCTGGCATTGGCGAGGTGAGTACGGACAGTTTACTATCTCGAGTCTTCATTTGTCCCATGGGTACCATAGAGACGTACTATAGAAAGACACCTATTGTCTGCGTGCTGAAACGTACAAATTCTCAAACCATCACGCACGCATAACTTACCGGCACATCAGGTCGTCCCTAAACACTCAGCAATCCTCCCCGGATACCCGGCTATCGGTATTCATAGCGACCATCGGGACATTGCACGTTTTGCGACAGAGGATGAACCAGGGTTTATCAGCATCTTGGGCGAGCTTCAGAGATGGATGAAGGAGATCCAACTTGGACAGTACAGAGCTGGCTCTCCGAGATCCAGCCGTAGTAAAAGTCTGGAGGGCAAGAACATGTTTAATGCTAACGCACATATGAGAAGTCACAATAGCAACAACTATGGAGGAATCACTATCCACGGCGATGTCGTGGAGTCAAACGTGGTCAATGGAGGCATGACCATCCACGGAGGACTGAGGTTTGGCAATTGAAAGGGGAGAGAAAAGAGGGGTAGGGTAAAAAGGATGCCGGGACCCCAGTGCTTACTGTAGTAAGGGGATCGAAATTCCCGATTCATAAAGCTACCAGGAGACGTGTTAAAATGCTCCCGTGCTTTTACCGTGCGGACTAATGATTCTTTTGCCCAATCTACCCCCTCGAAATGACTAACTTATTCTGAAGCCCCGGATCCTTACATATTCAAGATTGAATGCTGAAATGCGTCTATTCCATGGCAACATGAGCCAGGACAGCCGCAGATTGTCAATCGCTGATGCCGACATGAAGTGCATCGAACAGCAGCGAATGAAACCCGTCAGAAGCCCGAGTCCTGTCAAGACATTTCACACACTGTGCTCACGATACAGATTGCTGCGTCCAACTTTCAACTTCGCGGTCTCATTTGCAGCAGTTGGCTAATCATCTCATAGGCATCTCTTCGTGGTCGAAGACGTTCTAAATATGCATGCACTGGGACTGATGCACCTCCGTGGACACGTCATTCCACCTACTTGATCGGGTTAGTGGAATGAGGCTCTGCTCTGGGAAGAACCCCTCCTTAACCCAGTCAAGAAGCCAATACCCCGGCAGGAAACTTGACCTGTGTCTGTGTTCGCATAGAACTCGGGCGTGAGGATCAGCGGTTGTGGAGCCACTTCGCTGGCTTGGGGTTACCGGGGCTAGTTAAGGACCGGGTCAGGGTACCGACCAGAGTACGGACCAGAGTACGGACCAATATAGAGGTTCAATTTTTGCATACAAAATATTAGTAAAATTATATACGATTGGACATCCACGGGCGCCAAGCGGTGGCCATTCTTATGGAGATTTCGCTAGTTCCATCAATATA
Source organism: Monosporascus sp. mg162 (assembly GCA_004155945.1). Lineage (NCBI taxonomy): Eukaryota > Fungi > Ascomycota > Sordariomycetes > Xylariales > Monosporascus > Monosporascus sp. mg162. The sequence goes on from QJNY01000271.1 coordinate 81,284, forward strand.
TTTCAAGGCGGCGGTGGATGGCCGTCAATCCACTCCACAGGATGTGGTTCGTGGAGTGGAATGCGTTGCTTCGACCACTGGACATAGTCTTTCGCCCAGTATCATTATCGTAGGCTAGCTCAACTTAACCAGTATAGTTTTGGATATCTTGCTTCTCGAATATATGGCCAGCTTGAGCTCTCAAGGGCCAACAGTTCACCAAGCACTTCGGACCATTACGTGTCAGGCACTCATTATCGAGCACCGAGGGTTAAGCTCTGATTTACTATTATCTTATACGCTTCGTAGACGGCTCCATTTGTACCCCAAAAAATTTCATCTCCTTACGATGAATAAGGGTGGACCGTCCGTCTTGGCTGCGCAGGTAAGTCACGGATATTCGTGTAATCGTGAGACCACGAACTGTTGAAGGCACACTATATCTGATAACTTTAAAGCCGCCAACGATCAGTAGTGACCCTGAGACTGAGTCTGCGCTTGAAGAGCAGCGGGGCCGTATGAGTGTGAATAATTCTTATCAGTCCGTTTTTACGGGAACTCTCCATAACAAGCAGAACCTGAACTTTGGTATGTTGCTTCCGCTGCGTTTCAACTTTACGAGTTGTATTTCTTAGAGTATAGGATACTGAGAGTCACAAAGTGTCACAAGGACGCACAGGAGGCTCGAGGAGCTTCCACCAGTCCATCTCTGCAGGTCACTTGAAGGTACGCGGTGGCATGAGATATGGTAAGGAGCATTCTCACGCATGCGTTCAATTCTGAGGCAAATGTCAAAGACATACTTTGAGGGCCTACACCACAGACCCCAAGTCATGCACATAAAATGTTGTGCGTTCCAGACTGCTAACAACGCGCGTAATAGAAACGAAGAATTATTGTACGTCATCAGATTTCGGAGAATATGTCAAGCCTGAAGTTGATCTTGGTTCTCACGAGGAAAAGACAATAGCGGTCTCTCCGATATTCGAGACTGGCTATCGTCGCTTTCTCCCTTGAGATTCGAGGATAAACAGCATCAGAACTTCCAAATTGCTGGAAACGCACCTAGTTCTGGGCAATGGTTCTTGAACTCGGCTAAGTTTACCGAATGGAGAGATGGACAATCAAGAGAGCTTTGGTGCCCTGGAATCCGTAAGTGATATCGACTTCCCTCAATTTTTGCAATAATTAATACTCTGTGTTTCAGCTGGCGCCGGCAAAACCATCCTTTCGTATGATTCAGCACACCTCAACGTTGATTCCTCGCACTAACACTAACGTGCCAGATCAATTATCATCAACCATCTCCAGTTAAGTTATGCACGGAACAGAAACATAGCCTGCCTATATGTATACTTTGACTACAGAGATCAGAAACGGCAACATATTGACAATGTCATCGCAAGTCTATTGGGGCAACTTACGCGGAGTTGTGACCGAATTGCCGAAGAAGTCAAGCAGAAGTACGAGGCTTTGATAGAAAAAAGAATGGTGCCAAGAGCAGATGAATGCTTGGAGATGCTCGAGTCTCAGATTAAGTCATTCACGAGGGTATTCATCATCATCGACGCCTTGGATGAATGTCTCGACGACCCCGAAACAAACACCAGGAGCCGCTTTCTGGGAAGTCTCCACAAATTACCAGAAAACACCCATATTCTGTACACTTCACGACCCATTGATGGTCTCAATCGGCGGATCCAGGGAAACCGGCAGGCTGCGATTTCTGAACTGGTTATATCTTCTAGCGATGAGGATTTGCGGAAGTACTTCGAGAATCGCATCAACAGCCTTGAGCACTTGAGACAAATAGTTGATCAAGGCAGACAACACGACGACGCCTTCATGCAAAATGTTCTGAACACCATTGTGGAGCGATCTCAGGGGATGTAAGTTTTGACTAGAAATCTCTAATCATTTATGACAGGATTGCGCTAACCCATCTCCAGGTTTCTCCTTGCTCAACTGCACATGGAGTTCCTAGCCACTAAATGCTTCACGCTTGAGCACTTTGAGTCCGGTGTGAGAGCTCTACCTCAAACACCGGGTGAAGTGTATAAGAAAGCCTTGGACCAAATAAGGGACCAGACGGGCTTCAAGCGCCAATTGGCAATGGACGCTCTTGCTTGGCTTGTCTTTTCTCAGAGAGCAATGTCATTCGCCGAGATCCAACATGCTCTTGCTCTCCGACCATCCGACAAGACGTTGCCTGATCGGCGTTTAGTAACTAAGGAGGACCTGACCTCGGCATGTGCCGGCATTGTCGTTGTGGACCAGAACGCCAATGCTGTTCACCTGGCCCACTACACAGCCGTAGAGTATCTAAGGAGGAATAAAGCAACCATTTTTATCGATTGTCAGTCCAAGTTAGCCGAGACATGCCTCGTTTATCTCTGTTTTGAAGAGTTCGGTCGAGTGGCACAATCCGACGTTCCCGGCGAGCTGGACGAGCGTCGCAGGCGTTATCCGTTCTTCAGCTACGCGGCTGATCACTGGGGCGACCATGTTTGCCTTGGCGTCAAGGAACGAATCCGCGGAAAGGTGTATCAACTGGCGTGGGAGTTTCTCTCGAATACGCAAAAGCTGGAAAGCGCATGCCAGGTCATGAGCGAGCTTCGCTTCCAGCATGAAGCTCATGTCTCGGGCCTGCACGTTGCTGCGTATTTCGGACTGGACAACTTGGTGAGAAAAGCCGTACGCAAGGAGAAAGCCTTTGCGCTAAATGCCAAGACAAAACGTGGCGAGACAGCTCTGCATTGGGCTGCGACGTATCGCCAGGTTCAATTCCTGAAACTTTTGATAGAGCAAAGCGCAGAATTGAACGCGACGGACGTCGCCGGTAGAACAGCCTTGCACAGGGCCACTATGAATGGGCATGTGCCGTCCGTGGAGGTGCTACTTTCTTCGAAAGGAAGACTTGACCTTAACCTCCAAGACTCCCAAAAATGGACTCCACTCAGATGGGCGGCCGCGTACGGGCAAACGAAGGTCGTGGAGGTATTGCTGGCGAACGGTGCTGATGTTGATGCACAAGACAAGGACGGATGGACAGCACTATGTTGGGCGGCGCAGCGAGGCCACATGCGCATTGTGAAGCAGCTAATTCAGCACGGCGCTTCGCTTGAGAGCCCAAGTACTGTTAACGGTCACGGGACTTTGCTGAGCTGGGCAGCACGCGAGGATCAGGAGGCCTTAATTGAGCTCTTGATCGAGAAACGTGTCAACCTGAACACCGTCGATGATGAAGGTTGGACAGCGTTGCGATGGGCCATTGACTACGGCCGTGGCAGGACGGCATGGCTGCTGATAAGGGCTGGAGCTGATGTCAACGCAGCAGACAAGAAGGGAAATTCGCCGCTGCATTCGGCAGTGAACAGATGCAATGAGTCTCACGACAAGTCTCTGATTTGGCTCTTATTGGAACACCGGGCTGAGATCAACGCGCGAACCAAATTGGGCTTGACGGCGTTGCACATGGCTGCGTCGGGAGGGAACAGTTCGGTTGCATGGCTGCTTTTGGAAAAAGGGGCAGATCCAACTCGATTAGACAACAACGACCGCACGGCGTTGCACTGTGCCATTACGGAAGGGCACGAAGAAATCACTCGGTTGTTGATACGGAGAGCCGGTAAGCTGGTACGTATCGCAGATGACGAGAAACGAACGGCTTTACACGTCGCTGCGTCGGATGGCAACCTGTCCATTGTTAAGTTGCTGTTGGACAAGGGTGCCGAGATGAATCTTCGCGACAGGGAGGGCTACACTCCTTTGCATCGAGCCGTATATCGGCAATGGCACGACGTTGTCCATTGCTTAGTGGTCAGTGGTGCTGATGTCAACATACCCAACAAGAAAAAGTGGACGCCGCTGCACTCTGCTGCTTCTGCGGGCAACATGGTGGATATTGATACTATAATTCGTTTGGGTGGCGCGGACTCGACGCTCAGGGACAGTAATGGTCAGACACCATGGGAGCTGGCGGCCAGCGTTCCACATAACGCAAGTCTAATCAACGCGCTGACAACGATATTTTTCGGGGGTGAGATTTCCCGTCAAGTCGAATAAGTCGATGATTCAACGGCCGCGTTGACAAGTACTTATTAAAAGATAAAGATTTTAATTCTGCGTTAAATTATGTAAGCTATAAATATAGGGATTTCGTAACTAGTATATTTTACGAAAGTTAACAATAATGATTTTTACGAATTTGTATGGAAACGTTGTCAATAAGGCCAGAAAATTTCAACTTGCTATCAGGCTCTATTTTTGAGGTTTTGTTGTCTTGTGGGCCTTTTCCTTAAAAAGGGTTAGTTGATACATTGGACCCCTAAAGATACTTCTTGATGGAAAGCTCTAGCCACGGCTGCGCCGCAGGCGCAGCCACAACCTCAAATAGGGCCTGATCTCGATGAGGTAACAGGTGCTTTAGAACGCGCACTGCTGTTTCATGGAGTCTAGCGCTGGCCACGGAACTTATATGTTCCGACCAAAGGGAGCTTTTCCGTATATGGGGTGCCAGCGCACCCCCTGCTAGCTGACAGCAATTGACCTATCGAAAATATTATGATATTACAGTCTGGTTGTAGGTGGATATGTTTAAATGTTGGTTTAAGGAGTTGATCTTATACCCCCTTCGCAATAACAGTGCACCTGTTGCAATAATGGAAATTCGAGCAATTACGCGTTTTCTAGCGGGCTGAAAAGGGCGTTCAACGGGCCGTCAGAAATCTGACGGGCCGGTGACGGGTGTTAGAAAGTAATGTGCAGCTTCTATTAAAAAAACTAATGTGCGAATAGCACAACTCTTTTGTTTTGGGGGGTCGGGAGGGACACGGAAGCACCTTTTCTCATGATCTAACACATCCTGAGCATCGCTCAGCAAGTGGCTGCTCTGAAAATCGTCAAGCAATCGCAAACAATTACTCGTATATTTACGTTTCCGTAGCCTTAATGCCCTTAGCTGCTAGGGCCTAGAGACGGATATATCACCGGCGCCTGTGCCTGGAACCTGGATCGGCATTATGACGATTCGCGCTTGATCTGTGCCTGTAGTCTGGGTCGGCATTACAACTACTTACGCCTAACCTGCGCTGGAAGATATGTGACGGCCTACTATACGCATAACGTCAGCGCTTAAAGCTGGCACGGGACTTCTGTAGCGCCCATTCCAGGGTTCTCACATTGGGGCACCGGTTGGAACTGAGTCATTCGTGTGCCTGGTGTGCTCTGAAAAAAGCTCTGGATAGCGCACCGGGCCTGGACCTTGCGTAGATTAGATTAAACGGAACGTCCGCAGATACCATGCGCACATTACCTTGTGGGTTTTGTATCATTTCTCGTCGAAGCAGCTCCCTCACGACGGTTTCGCGGTCCAGGAACGCTTTCAACATCTCAGAAGCGTCATCATGACTTAGGACCGAAACCCTTTGGAAAGGCGAAGGCAGCGGGTGTAGCTCGTCCGCAAAATCATCCAACTCAACTAGGTGTGATTCCAAGATGGAAATATCAGCACCAGGGGCCGTTTGGGTAAGAAATTCCTTTAATCCAACAACCTCGAGCTGGTCCGGTGCCCAGGTACACCTGGGATCATTCGCAGGGATACGAACAATAGACCGAAGAAAGGCATATTTTAGAAAAGGTATTGTCTGCAATTCGCCGGGAATGCCAACAGTCCTGGTATCTCGGGAGACTAAGACCGTCCAAGTTCCAGGGAGTAGATCCCTAGCCTTAGGGCATATTTCTGAGGCGATTTCAATGCCATGAGTACCCCGTCTAGGCACGACAGAATAACTCTCGGCTGGTATCGGGCTTATCTCTACCTGACATAGATCTTGAATATTGGGAGGGGCAGAAGCAAGAGTGAACAATATCGAATTACGGAAATTGCTCAAGGTCGAAAGTGTTGGGTCGCGTAGCATATGTCGCAGGAGCAAAAGGAACCCAGCAGCGAATCTTTCTGGACCAAGCAGAGCGTCTCCGAGGTATGAAGTACATGGCCAGTAGCTCCGGTCTGTTCTCTGGTAGCGACTAAATATCTGCAGAACGGGAAATGCTCGGATAGAGGATGTACTCGGTAGCCAGAATTGCTTCCGTAAGGCTTGCGAGTAAGCACCGGGTAGCACGACTCTTTTACTGCCGAAATCAGCCATGGAGGTAAGATTTACAAGCAGTCTTCCATTATCTGCGTCGTCAGTTCTCGCTGGGTGCGGATGGAGATATAGTGTGTGAAGGTGTTTAAAGCTTTCCAGCAGGTCGATCCAATCTAGCCGTAAGATAATAGATGCGTCTAAGCATATGCTGATGGAACTTGCATTCTTAAGCTCCGTGCTTTTAACTGCAATTTTAATAGTTCGAGTCGGCAAATTGTAGAATAAAACCCAATCAAGATGAAGTTCTCCCTCAAATACGATCGCCAGCAGCTCGCCCGCCACCTGGGAAGAGTAGAGCTGTACGCGACGCTGCAGCAATCCTCGGTACAGTTGATGGCGAAATCCGGGAATGAGTCGGGCTTGTGTTAACGAGGACGCAGCAAAGTGATCCATCTTTAAAAGGCCATCTATCAGTCTATCCATAGCTTGATCGCGCAAGGAGCGTGGTGTTCCGGTCGGTTCTTCCTGTAAGTTGGACTCGACCGGCTTGCGATTCGCAGCCTTCTCGCTGAAACGCGGCCATACGGCTTAAACAGTCAGGTCAGCAGGGGACGGAAAGTGCCGTAGTATCATTAGTAAACTAGAGAATAATCTTACATTCGAGAGCGAAGCTTTCAACCAAGCCGTATGACTGCAACATTCCAACATCCTCGGCTCGCTCTTGCCAAGTCGGCCAGTGCTCATTGTATTTTTTCACATGGTCTTCAGCAGACATTGGTAGTGGCTGATCGGCCGATTCGACGGTATACGTATAGTCGGAAATGTTACCTAATAAACGTGCACGTTCAAGAACGGCGGGAAACCAAACGATTCCATAAGTGATCTTATTGAGATCTGAAATATCGAAAAGAACCATGGCTTGATGATTACCGGTATGGTCATATACGGTATCCAGCGGCTCCTCAATGGCTGCGTAGCATAGACCCTGCAGGCCATCGTTGGCAACGCCGAGCAGCAAGCACGTCGATACGAACGGAAAGGGTCGCACAATGTCGCCGAGGCCTGTTCTAGGCGAATGAGGAGGCCAGTCTCCTCTCGGGGAGAATCGAGCAGGGCGTTCGTCAAAAGAGCGTAAGTTGCTATTAAAGCTGTCACAAGCAAGCGCCACCTCGTTTTGAATTGGAATTCGATTAGCCGAATGGGATAGGATTCTCATGAGTCGTGCACAAGTCCGGACCAGTTCCCTCCCGGGATGACACTGGCTTGATACCACGGCTAGGGTTCGTCGCTTCTTGCCCGCACCCGTAACAACGTGGAAAAGGGAGTTAGACGGGAATTGGCGGTCTGGCATAACGGTTTCAAATCCTCCAGGATTGTACGTTGCTAGAGCTTCTAGACAGGATGCGCACACGTGTTGGTGTTTGAGTTGGTACGTCGGATGGTCTGACGGAGGCTCCGTCGAGTGGTGATATTGTATGGTTCCGGTTGGAGGTGGTCTGCGCGCCACAGCTGGGAGCGTGGAGTGGCTGCGCAGCAAATACAGTAACGGTCTAATTGTAGTCCGACAGTGCGAGCCAAGCCAACAGCCAAGCCAAGACCAAGCCAACAGGCAGCCCTATCGACCAATACGCTGAACAGATGCTTCGTATCCTGCTAGTTGGGGGTCTCGCGCCGTGATATTTCCAGAGCCATCTGTTAATAACATGTTTAGAAGGATGCAGTGTTAAACCGAGCTCACCATCCTCCATGGTGTAGTTCGACGACGCCGCTGTGATAAGGCGACCACCCCATCCACGGGCCACCCCCCCAACGCGCCGCTATTTTCCCATACAAATTGTTACGGGGGCTTATGTGTCAGTGTACATATAACCCTGTAGTTACTAGTACAGTACCCCCTACTACCTAGTACCTAACTACTCTTTTGGACCTTCTGGCTCAATTGTAGGGCGTCTGCGTACCACAAAGCGCCAAAATCACTATATTTTCAACAACAGTTTAAAAACCGAATAAAGATCTGAAAAATAAACGGTTTTCGAGTTTATTATTAGCGTTCGGGCTTGTCCGTAGTAAGAATATTTAGAAAATTGTTATAATTACGGAATAACTTTTTAAATTTCGTATATTTGATAAATCTTCTTACTATAGATTTTCCACCGATTTAGACCAAGAAAAAGGATTATCGCTTTTTAAACGGTTTTATTATATAAAGGGACATAATATATTGAAGAAAAGTGGAGAAAGTTTAATAGAGAAAATACTATACTATATTCAAAATTTAATAATATTACGAATATTACAGACATATAACTAAGACCTTATATACCGGTAAAAAAATGCGTAAAGTTATTTATATATTTCAGCTGTAATGTGACGGCTATGGGCTTAACCAACTATTAAACCTAGTCGTACGGTTTATGTTGGCAGTGATACCGTGGGAATTTAAGCAATAAGGTAATAGTTACGTCTGGTAATAGCAGATGTAGATCTAGGTAACTAATTGTTATTGCAAGCTAAAGCTATCTAGACTATGGAAATAACGACCGTATATATTTTCAGCCATTTCGGGTGGATTAAAATGGATTAAGATATCTATTTAAATTTATTACCATAGATTAAAATGGATTAAGACATTTATTTAAATCTACTATTATAGATTAAGATAGATTAAAATATCCATTTAAATCTACCACCATGAATTAAGATAAATTAAAACATTTATTCAAATTTACTATTATGGATTAAAATGGATTAAAATATCCATCTTAATTTATGTTACGTAATTTTCAGTAAAGGTAGGGCAACCGTTTCTGAAAGCTAAAACCTGCCTAGGTCGTAATACGATTTTCCCCTTTTTTAGATCTTTGCCTTTAAAGATTTTTCCAGTAAGTTTTTTTCACCATGTCGGGTTGTTTAGCTAACCGTAAACCACGAAGTCGTCCAAATTAAAAGGAAAGCAACGTTTCCTTTGCTGTTTATATTCACATCTTCGGTTTCGAAATAATGCCGTATACGCCCTGTTTTAAAAATGGCTTTACCTATAAAATGATCGAAGACCTCCGCCGCTGTAAAGAATGTATCCGTCGCCCCGGCCGCCGCTATAACGGGTCCGGTATTCCTTTGTTTTTTCTGGATAACGTCGGTCGTAAAAAAAAACGTTTTAATCGTGTATAACAGGCAGTTAAGAACTTATTAGTTAAGGCGCAACAAGATATGCAGAACGTTTCTGCTAAGATAACCGAAATTATGTTTCGTTTGGATCGTTTGGAAAAATAGTAACGCCTATTTCGGAAAAAGGCGTTTAACTTAATCCGTCGTAAGGTAACTTTATTAAAAAAACTAAAAACGCAAAAACGTTTTAAAAAGGAACAGCGTTAACTGTCCGCCGCTATTAACGTAATTAACAGGGAAAACTTCCTTTCCTTATACGACTTTTCCTGTTCCGACTTTAATTTTGGTGCCGTCGACGTCGGTAAAAGTCCGTTAAAAGGCGTTAAATATTTATGAGATTTTTTGCGGGTTCCCAGGTATTTTCGAAGTTTGGGTAACTTTTTTACTTAATTAAATACTAAGTAAGTCCTTTTTTTTTCGTATATCCAGTATTTTTTTTATTTCGTACTTAAATAACTTTTTTTCTGTTTCGTTTTTTTATTCCGTATAAACTTTAATTATATCGGTTGCTGATTTTAATAAAAAGATATAAAAGATTGGATAAAGTTTAATCCTTGCTGGCAGCTTTAATTTATAATTATTTTTTAAAATTTTTTTGATAATTTTATACGGACCGATATATTTAAAGTCGAATTTTTTATTTGGTTTTTTGGTTTAAATATTTTTAGTAATTAGGTAAACCATATCTTTTTCCGAAAAAGTTAATCCTTTTAATTTTTTTTTGGTTATAATATTTGCTTATTTGGTTACGTACGAATTTTAATTCGGATTTTATTTTTATATATAACTGTTTTAATTGTTTTGATATAAGGATTGCTTTAATATTAGTTAATTTATTCTTTTATGAATTTCGGTAAACTTTAAGTATAAATTTAAAATTAGTAATTGCTGATATCGTTTTAATGCTTTCGTAGTAATTAATGTTATAAGTTAGCTATGCAATTAGTAATATTTTAACCCAATTATTTTGTTCGTAATTAATATAGTATTATAAGTACGTTTTTAACGTTTGGTTAGTTTTTTTTGTTTATTTATTTGTTTAAGGTTTAAATACGTTAAATAATTTATAACTTAATTCAAATTAAGCTATTAGTTTTTGCCAAAATTTCGAAATAAAAGTAATACTTTTGTTTGATATTATTTCTATCGGAAGTCCGTAAATATTGAAAATATATTTAAGGAAAATGTATGCAAATTATTTTGTATTAATATTTTTGTTATAAAGTAAGAAATAAAAAAATTTTGTAAATCGATTAACGATTACGAAAATACTGTTATAATGTACTTTTATAATCGGATCTTCCGATAAAGAAAGTTTGGTAATAAAATCAAATATAATTAAATCTTATAGTCGTTCAGCGATTGGTAATAGTTGCAATTTTCCGTAAGGCTTATATCGTCGTGCTTTTGTCTTATCGTAGATATAATATTGCCGTATTACTTTCTGTACCGTAATCTTCATTTTGGGGAAGTAATATGTTCGTTATAATCGTTTTAGGGTTTTGTAAATTCCTAGATATTTATATAACCAGTATTTATGTATTTCCCGTATTAAATTTTCCTATAATTTTTCGGATACTTATATTTTATTTATGTAACGTTCCGTTAGTTAATTAATATTATATTGTTAAATACGTTAATGTAAGTTAACTGGTATTGCTTGTATTGCAGTAATTCGTCGTTATTTTCAATATTTTTCGGGTATAATGTCGAAAATTATCTGTTATACCTTAATTTTAAATTCTTCCAGGTTATGTTATTTGCTAAATACGTTTGTTTTGCCATTTTTTAAACTTTTGCGATAAATAATAACGTAATCGAATTTAAAAAGGCTTTTTGCGTAATGTAATTATCTTTTAATAAATTTTCGTATCGTAAAGAAATGTATAATGTTTTTATAATCCATATATATTTTGATTTGGTATATATTATTTTTAAGGTAATATTTAAATTTCTTAAAAGCGTTAATAATAACTAAGAACTTTTTATCGTAAATAGGGTAATTTAATTCAGTTCCGTATAACTTATAAAAATAAAACGCGATAAAATAAAATTTTCCTTAATCGTTTCGATATTTAATTACAATTTTTAAAATATAATCCGAAATATCGGTTTTTAATTTAATTAATCGTTTTGGGTTATATATAATTAATATTGGTTTATTAATAAAGGCGTCCTTAATCTGTTAAAAAGCTATAATTTTTTTTTACGTTTATTTAAATAATTTATCTTTTTTGGTAAATTCCATTAATAATATAACCATTTTGCTAAAATTACGTATAAATTGTCGGTAATAATTAACAAACCGAAAAAATAATTATATTCCTTTAATATTAATGGATTATACTTAATTTTTAATTATTAACAGTTTTTTAAGGTTTATGCGAATTTATCCTGGCGTAATAATATATTTTAAAAATTTGATTTTTTATTTATAAAAGTAACTTTTTTTAATATTAACCAAAAGTTTGGCGTTTTGTAACGCTTATAAGATCCGATAAATATATTCCTTATATTTTTTTTTGTTTTTAAGTAAATAAGAATGTCGTCGAGATAACAAACGACAAAAATATCCAAATATTTTTTTAATATATAATTTATTATTCGTTAAAAGGTCGCCGGTGTATTAATTAATCTTATAAGGATAACCAAATACTCGTACAAGCCGTATTTCGTCTTAAAAGCCGTTTTTTATTCGTATCCTTTTTTGATCCGTATTATGTTATAACCATTTCGAAAATCGATAGCTATAAACCATTTTGCTTTATATAAGCGGTTTTTTATTTCAGTAATTAATAGTAATAACATTTTATCCTTAACCGTAATATCGTTTAATTATCGATAATCCATCATTAATCGAAACTTCCTTCCTTTTTTTGGTACAAAAAACATAAGATATCCGGCTGGTAATTTTAAACGCCGAATCCATTTTTTTTAAAGCTTATCTTTTAAATAATTACGGAATACATATAATTCGGCATAATTTAAGTTATAAATTAAATAAAAAGCAGTATTTTTACTATTTTTAAAAATTATATCGTAATTTTATTCGCTATATTTTAATAATTTAATATCAAATTCCTTATTAAACAACTTATCGTATTTATAATACTATAAAAATACCTTAATTATTTATTCCGGTAACTTTTCGGGCGGTCGTTTTAAATCGTTATTTATTTACTTAAATTTTGCTTTAAGGTTAACGATAATACGTCGTATTTTTCGATTATGCCCTTTTTTTTTAATATATCGTATGTTTTTAGGTAATAAGGTTTTTATCGTATCCTTATATCTGCATTCGTTTACCTTATCGATCGAATGTTAAAATTTTTTATTTTTTAACTTATCTGTAAAAAATAAATCGTAATCTATTTTGCGAATTTTTTAATTAATGGCCGGGTTATATTATTTTAATTATAATAACCCTAAAATTATATCATAATTTTCGATGCCGATAACGTCGAAACTAATAATTTGTTTTTTTCCCTCGATAAAAGTTTTAAAGTAATTAATTTCGTAACGGACCTATTTATCGTCGTAACCGAATAATTAACCTTTGGCGTTTTCAACCTCGTAAAAGTACTCCTTATTTTTCCATAATAATTATAATTTATTAATTACTTTTAAGGTAATATAATTACCTTCTTACGTTCTGCAATTTATAAATACGGTATATCGTTTCTTTTTAATTCGTATTTTAACTGTAATAAACTTTTTTTGTATTATTTTTATCGCGTTTAAAACCCTTTTAAAATGTTGCTGTCCACCTTTGTCCTTTTTGCCAGCTTAAGAACTTATTACAGGTAACTTAAGTTTTTTAAATCGTTTTCGAATTATTAAATCCTTTTTTTAAATCTTTTATTTTCGTTTTAAATCTATTTTAATTGTTTTTCTTATAGGCGTAACGTTACTGTTAAGTACTTCACTTAATTCTAAAACGCTTTTTTAATAATATACTTTAATTCTAAAATCTTCCAGCTTTTATTCGAAAAAAAGCAAATCTTTTTCCGTATAACTGTTTTTTCCTCCGGATCTTTCGTATAAACTAACTAAATTCCTAAATCGGTAATTATTTTCTGGTAATATTTTTTTACCGTCCTTTAAATCAATTCTTTTTGTATTTAATAATTATACCAGTTATAATAATATTAAAGTTCCCCCGTTAAATAGTATTTTCCCTTTAACCAGTTCCTTACTGCTATTAATTCGTTAATTTCCTTTATTATCGCCATTTCGCAAACGTAACGGTATTACCTTTAATCTCTTAAATCGCTTCCAATTCGGCTATAGAAATTAAACCCTTATCGCTATATGCGAATAATTTTTCGTACGATATATTCTTTTTCGTTTTCGTACATTTCGCACTACGGGCGCCTGCAGTTAACTGCAGGGATTTTTCCGTATCGATTAGCCTTCCCGGGGTACAGCTCCTTTATCCATATTTTATATTCTTGCAACCAAATATAAACCTTATCTTAATTTGCGAACTGCTGCCGTTTTTTCTATATACGGGTCATTAATATATCCTCGACCAATTCTGCCCATCCGTTATATTCTTTCATCTACTGGGCAACGGCGAACTCGGTATTTCTAGCTTTTTCGGCCGTTACCTAAAATAACTTTTTCGCCTTTCGCATTCCTTATCGCACCTTAAACGACGAAAGTTCGCCATTATCCCTAATTCGAATTATATTAATTATTTTTTTATCGCTAAATTCCTTTTTATGTTAATTTTCGGAAACCGGAACCTAATATACCTTTTTCGGGCTTTTGTATTTCCGCGTAATATATCTAGGTTTATTGCAGTTATAACAGATAAAAAACTTTTTATCTTTTAACTAAATAACTTTTAGTTTTATAAGTTCCGATTAAATGCCACAAAAAATATTAGTTTATCGTAGTACTGGAATGTTAGCAGAATATCGTAATTTATTGTCGTTACGTTTTTTGGAATACCGGGTTCTTTAGGCGTACTGTCGGTCGTCGATTTTGACTGTTATCGCAATATAATCCACTAAATATTAAAGTCGGTTTTCCTTAAACAATTTTTCCTGGACTTTTTTTTTTAGGCCGTCGAAGAACCTGGTTATTAACGTTTCCTGATCCTAATTTAATTTCGATACTAACTGGATTAAGGTATTACTATAGTTAAATACGGATCCTTTTTGATATAAGTTTTTAATCTGCATTTCTGCCTTTATCTTTTCGTTTATTATTCCGAATACCTTTTCCAATATCCTTTCGAATTCCGTATAATCGCCGTAAACCCGTCGTACCGCTTCCGTTTGCTTTTCCGGTAGGGTAAAGGCATATTCCCGTAAAACGGGTTCAAACTACTTAACCGCGTTACCGGTAAACCGTCCTACTGCGAAATTAATTCGAATTACGTCCGGTATTAAAGTAATAAGAAAATAACAAAAATACGTTCGGCATTAGGTTAAAAATAATCGCAGCTGGATAAAAGTTTTATCGAAAAAATCGGGCTTAAATAATTTAATAATTTGTTCCGGCTTTTTTCCGGCGGCAGTACCGTTCAGCCGTTCCTTAAATTAAGCGTTTTCTTAATAAAGTTATCGTACCTATTCGAACATATCGTTTATTCGTCCAACGACTTTTTCTTAACTGGGGAATTATATAATTTCTTCCCCCGTTAGCCTTTTTCCTTTGTCGGAACCGGCGGTCTGGAATACCTTAGGCATACCCTGCATTTGCTCATCGCCGGAGTCCCCCTCCGGAACAGCAAAAGGCTGTTGCTTGGGTTTAGGGCGTCGAGATATAATATCGGGAATATTATTCAAAATCTGACGATACTACTAAACAAAAGCTTATAACGTATAACGGCTATAAGCTTAACTAACTATTAAACTTAATCGTACGGTTTATGTTAATAATAATACCGTAAAAATCTAAGCAATAAGGTAATAATTACGTCTGGTAATAATAAATGTAAATTTGGGTAACTAATTGTTATTATAAACTAAAGTTATTTAAACTATAGAAATAACGACCGTATATATCTTTAACCATTTCGGGTAAATTAAAATAAATTAAAACATTTATTTAAATCCATTACCATGAATTAAGATAAATTAAAACATCCATTTAAATTTACCACCATAAATTAAGATAGATTAAAACATTTATTTAAATCTACCACCATGGATTAAGATAGATTAAGATATTTATTTAAATCCATTACTATGGATTAAGATGGATTAAAATATCCATCTTAATCTATGTTACGTAATTTTCAATGAAGGTGGAGCAACCGTTTCTGAGAGCCAAGACCTGCCCAGGTCGTAATATGTAAATTTAGCTTTTTTTCGTTACGTAATGATTTAAAAAGCAACCTGAACATTTATGTGACGGCTATGGGTTTAACTAATTATTAAACCTAGTCGTACGGTTTATGTTGGCAGTGATATCGTGGGAATCTGAGTAATGAATAATAGTTACGTCTGGTAATAGCAGATGTAGATCTGGGTAATTAATTGTTATTGCAAGCTGAAGTTTTATCTAGATTTATGGAAATAACGATTGTATATATCTCCAGCCATTTCGGGCGGATAAAGATGGATTAAAACATTTATCTTAATCCACATTAAGGTACGAGGATGGATTAGGATATCCATTTTAATCCATATCAAGGCATAAAGATGGATTAGAATATCCATTTTAATCCATATTACGTGACTTTTGGCATGGGCGGGATGACCGTATCCAGAGACTAATCTGGTTAGGTTATAATACGATTTCCTCTTTTTCCAAATCTTTATCCTTAAAAATTATTTTTTGGTAAGTTTTCTCCTTTATTATGTCGGGTCGTTTAGCTAATCGTAAGCTACGCAGTCGCTTTAACCAAAAGGAAAGCAACATTTCGCTTGCTACGCATATCGAAAAATTCGGTTCTAAAATAATGCCGTATACGCTTTGCTTTAATAATGGCTTTACCTATAATATGATCGAAAACCTTCGTCGCTGCTACGAATATGTTTTTTATAACCGCAAATGCGATAGTTCCGGCGTTCCTTTTTTTTTCCTTGAATAACGTTAGCCGTAAAAAGGATCGTTTTAACCTGGCGCAGCAGGTTGCCGAGGCGGAACTCGTCCAGGCCTAACAAGATATATAATACGCCTTTGAACGAATGTTAAAGGTTATATTTCGTTTGCTGCGTTTAAAAAAATAACAGGTTATGCTGAAAAATAAGGCGTTAAAGCTGATCCGATAAAGGGTTACCTTTTTGGATAAGCTTAAGGCATAAGAACGCCTTAAGCAGGAATAATAGCAACTGTCCTTTGCGCTTAAGGCATTTGATTAAAAGGCCGTTTTATAAAGTCCGTCTTTTGGTAATTTTAATTTTGCGGACGTCGACGCTGGTGAAAATTCTTTAAAAGGCGTTGGGCGTTTATAAGGTTTTTTGCGGGCTTTTAAGTGTTTTCGGAATCCGGATAGTCCTTTTTTTTTTTCGTATAGCTAGTATCTTTTCGGCTTCGTATTTAGGCAGATTTTTCCTTATCTCGTTTTCTTGTCCCGTATGGACTTTAATTATGTCGGCTGCTAACTTTAACAGGGATACATAAAAGATTAGATAAAGCTTAACCTTTGACGGTAGCTTTAGTTCGTAATTATTTTCTAAGATTTTCTTGATAATTTTATACGGACCGATATATTTAAAGTCGAATTTTTTGTTTGGTTTTTTGGTTTAAATGTTTTTGGTGGTTAGGTAAATTATTTTTCCTTCCGAAAAGGTTAATTCTTTTAATTTTTTTGGTTGTAATATTTGCTTATTTGGTTGCGTACGAATTCGAATTTTAACTTTATTTCTGCATATAGTTATTTTAGTTATTCTGATATAAGAATTATTTTAACGTTGGCCGGTTTATCCTTATGTAAATCCCTATAAACATTAAGTGTAAAACCAAAATTGGCAGTTGCCGGTATTATTTTAATGCTTTCGTAATAGCTGGTGTTGTAAGCTAGCTATGTAACTGGTAATTTTTTAACCTAATTATTCTGTTCGTAATTAATATAATATCGTAGGTACGTTTTTAACGTTTGGTTAGTTTTTTCTATTTATCCGTTTGTTTAAGGTTTAAATACGCTGGATAATTTGTAATTTAATCCAAGTTAAGTTATTAATCTTTGCCAAAATTTCGAAATAAAGGTAATACCTTTATTTGATATTATTTTCTTCGGAAGTCCGTAAATGCTGAAAATATGTTTAAAGAAAATATATACGAATTATTCTATATTAGTATTTTCGTTGTAAGGTAAAAAATAAAAAAATTTTATAAATCGATCAACGATTACGAAAATGCTGTCGTAATATATTCCTATAGCCGGGTTTTCCGATAAAGGAAGCTTAATAATAAAATCAAACGTAATTAAATCCCATAGTCGCTTAACGACCGGTAATGGTTGCAGTTCTCCGTAGGGTTTATGTCGTCGTGCTTTTGCTTTGTTATAAATATAGCATTATCGAATTACCTTTTGTACCGTAGCCTTTATTTTAAGGAAGTAATATGTTCGTTGTAACCGTTTTAGGGTTTTGTAAATCCCTAAATATTTATGTAATCGGTATTTATGTATTTTTCGTACCAAATCTTTTCGTAGGTCCTTTAAAACCTGTATTTTGTCTGTTTGGTATTTTATCGGCTGACTAGCATTATATTATTGGATACGTTAATGCATATCAGATGGTATTGCTCGTATCGTAGCAATCCGTCGTTATTTTAAGTATTTTTCGGGTGTAACGTCGAAGATTATCTATTGTACCTTGACCTTAGGCTTTTCCAGGTTAGGTCGTTTGCTAAGTGCGTTTACTTTACCGTTTTCTGATTTTTTGCGATAAATGATAACGTAATCGAATTCAAAAAGGCTTTTTACGTAACGCAATTGTCGTCCGACAAATTTTCGTATTGTGGAAAAATATATAATGTTTTTGTAATCCGTATATACTTTGATTTGGTGCATATTGCTTTTAAGATAATGTTTAAACTTTTTAAAGGCGTTAATAATAGCTAGGAATTCTTTGTCGTAAATGGTGTAATTTAATTTAGCTCCATATAACTTGTAGGAATAAAACGCTATAAGGTAAAGTTTTCCTTAATTATTTCGATATTTAACTACAGCTTTTAAGGCATAGTCCGAAATATCGGTTTCTAGCTTAATTGGTCGCTTTGGGTTATACATAATTAATATTGGTTCATTAATAAAGGCATTTTTAATATGTTAGAAAGTTATATTTTTTTTAACGTTTATTTAAACGTTTTGTTTTTTTTGGTAAGTTTTATTAATAACATAACCATTTTGCTGAAATTGCGTATAAATCGTCGGTAATAATTGGCAAATCCAAGAAATAACTGTATTTTCTTAACATTAATAAGCTGTATCCAATTCTTAATTGCTAATAATTTTTTAAAGTCCATGCAAATTTGTCCTAGCGTAATAATATATTTTAAAAATTCGACTTTTTATTTATAAAAGTAACTTTTCTTAGTATTAACCAAAAGTTTAGCGTTTTATAGTATTTATAGGACCTGGTAAATATATTCCTTATGTTTTTTTTTTGTTTCTAAATAAATAAGAATGTCGTCGAGATAACAAACGACAAAAATATTTAAATGTTCTTTTAATACATAATTTATCATTCGCTAAAAGGTTGCTAACGCGTTAATTAATTTTATAAAGGTAACCAAATATTCGTATAAGCCGTATTTTGTTTTAAAAGCTGTTTTCCATTTATATCCTTCTTTAATCCGTATTATATTATAGCCATCTCGAAAATCGATAGCTGTAAACCATTTTATTCCGTACAGGCAATCTTTTATTTCCGTAATTAATAATAATAATATTCTGTCCTTAACCGTAATATCGTTCAGTTGTCGATAATCCATTACTAACTAAAGCTTTCCCCCTTTTTTCGGTACAAAGAACATAAGGTATCCGGCTAATAACTTAAAACGTCAAATTTATCCCTTTTAAAGCCTATTTTTTAGATAATTGCGGAATGTATATAATTCGACATGGTTTAGGTTATATATCGGGTAAAAAGCAGTACTTTTGCTATCTTTAAGAATTATTTCGTAATCCTATTCGTTATATTTTAATAATTTGGTATTAAGTTCCTTATTAAATAATTTGTCGTATTTGTAATACTATAAAAATACCTTAACCATTTATTTCGGTAACTTTTTAGGCGGTCGTTTTAAATCGTTATTTATTTACCTAAATTTTGCTTTAAGGTTAGCGATAATGCGTTATATTTTTCGGTTATACCCTTTTTTTTAATATATTATATGTTCTTAAGTAATAAGGTTTTTGCCGTATCCTTATGCCTGTATTCGTTTACCTTATCGATCGAATATTAAAATCTTTTATCTTTTAACTTATTCGTAAAAAATAAATCGTAATTTATTTCGCAAATTTTCTAATTAATAACCGGATTATATTGTTTTAACTATAGTAACTCTAGGATTATGTTATAATCCTCGATACCGATAACGTCGAAACTAATAATCTGTTTTCTTTTTTCGATAAAGGTTTTAAGGTAATTAATTTTATAACGAACTTATTTATCGTCGTAGCCGAATAATTAACTTTCGGCGTTTTTAACCTTATAAAGGTATTCTTTATTTTTCCATAATAATTGTAATTTATTAATTACTTTTAAGGCAATATAATTACCTTCTTATATTCCGTAATCCATAAATACGGTATAACGTTTATTTTTAATTCGTATTTCGACCGTAATTAGTTTTTTTCGTATTGCTTTTATTACGTTTAAAACCCTTTTAAGATATTATTATCTACTTTCGTTCTTTCTGCCAGCCTAAAAGCCCATTATAAATAGCTCGGATCTTTTGGATCGTTTTCGAATTGTTAAATTCTTTTTCCGAATTTTTCATTTTCGTCTTAAATCCATTTCAACTTTTTCTTTTGTAAGCGTAACGTCGCTATCAAGTATTCTACTTAATTCTGGAACGTTTTTCTGGTAATGTATTCTGGTTTTAAGGTTTTCCAAGTTTTACTTAAAAAAAAGTAAATTTTTTTTTATATAACTGCTCGTTTTTCTAAATCTCTCGTATAGACTAACTGGATTCCCAAGTCGGTAATCATTTTCTGGCAATGCTTTTCCACCGTCCTTTGGATCAATTCTTCTTATATTTAATAATTACACCAATTATAATAGCATTAGGATTTTTCTACTGGGCAATGCTTTCCTTCTGGCCAGCTTCTTAATGCTGCTAGTTCGTCGATTTCCTCCATTGTTGCTATTTCGCGAATGTAACGGTACCACCTTTAGTCCTTTAGGTCGCTTCCAGTTCGACTGTAAAAGTCAAATCCTTGTCGCTATATACGAATAATTCTTCGTACGATGTACTCCTTTTCGTCTTTATATATTTCGCAACGCGGGCGTCTACAGTTGACCGCAGGGATTTTTCCGTATCGATTAACTTTTCCGGGGCACAGCTCTTCCGTCCACGTTTGGTATTCTCGTAACCAGGTATAAACTTTAGCTTAGTTAACGCGCTGTTACCGTTTCCTTTATACACGGGTTATTGGTATATCCTTTATTAGTTCCATCTATCCGTTATATTCTTTTATCTATTAGGCCACGGCGGGCTCGGTACTTTTAACTTTCCTAACCGCTACCTGGGATAACTTCTTTACTTCTCGTATTCCATACTGTACCTTGGATGCTAATGGCTTACTACGGTCCCTAATTCGAATTATGTTAATTATTTTTCTGTCGCTGAATTCCTTTTTATATTAACTTTCGGGAACCGGAATTTAATATACCTTTTTCTAGCTTTTACATTTTCGTATAATATGTCCAGGTTTATTACAGTTATAGCAAGTAAATACTTTCTTATTTTTGGGTTAAATTATTTCCAGTTTTATAAGTCTTAACTAAATTGTATAAAAGGTATTAATTTATCTTGGTACTAAAATATTAGCGGAATATCGTAAGTTGTTATCGTTACGTTTCTTTAAATATCGAATTTTTAGGCGTACTGTCGATCGTCGATCTTAATTATTATCGCGATATAATTTACCAAATGTTAAGATTTATTTTCCTTAAACAATTCCTTCTGAATTTTTTTTTTTAGGCCGTCGAAGAACCTAGCTATTAATACCTCCTAGTTCCAGTTTAACTTTAATACCAGCTGGATTAAAATATTACCATAATTAAATATTAACCTTTTCTGGTATAAGTTTTTAATTTGCATTTTTGCCTTTATCTTTTCGTTTACCATTCCGAATACCTTTTTAAATATTTTTTCGAATTCCGTATAATCGCTGTAAATTCGTTATACCGCTTCCGTTTGCTCCTCCGGTAGAACAAAGGTATATTTTCGTAAAACGGGTTTAAACTATTTAGCTGCGTTACCGGTAAACCGTTTTATTACGAAATTAACTCGAGCTGGGTTTGGTATTAAGGTAATAGGGAAATAGCGAAAATACGTTCGGCATTAGGTTAAAAACAGCCGCAGCTAGGTAAAAGTCCCGTCGAAAAGGTCGGGCTTAGGTAGTTTAATAATCTATCCTGGTTCCTTTCCGGCAACAATACCGTCCAGCCGTTCCTTAAACTAAGCGTTTTTTTAATGGAGTTATCGCATTTGTTCGAATATATCGTTCATTTATTTAACGACCTTTTCCTGGCTAGGAAATTATACGGTTTCTTCTCCCGTTAATCTTTTCCTTTTACCGGGGCCGGCGGTTTGGGACGTCTCAGGCACTTCCTGCATTTGTTTATCGCTAGAATCCTCCTTAGGAACTGCAAAGGGCTGTTGTTAGGGTTTAGGGCGCCGAGACATGGTATCGGGGATATTGCTTAAAGTTTGACGATATTACTAAACAAAAACTTACAACGTATAACGGCTATAAGCTTAACCAACTATTAAACCTAATCGTACGGTTTATGTTAATAATAATATCGTAGAAATTTGAGCAATAAATAATAATTACGTTTAGTAATAACAGATGTAAATCTGGGTAACTAATTATTATTGCAAGTTAAAGTTTTATCTAAACTTATAAAAATAACAATTATATATATTTTCAACTATCTCGGGCGGATAAAAATGGATTAAAACATCCATCCTAATCCACATCAAGGTACGAAAATGGATTAAAACATCCATCTTAATTTACATCAAGGCATAAAAATGGATTAAAATATCCATCCTAATCCACATCACGTAACTCTTGGCATGGGCGGGGTAACCGTATCCAGAGACCAATCTGGTCAGGTCACAACAATTTAATTTTAACAGTTTTCCATACAATTTATATTGAAAAATGTTTATGTTACGGCCTGGTTACCCGTAGCACGTGGCAGCTTTTATACAGCTGTAAGCACCAGAATAATTGCCACAATTGCGATTATTCCACCGATCTTTTGCCCTGGTGGCGTAATGGCATTGGTGCAGCCATAACAGTTTACGTTTTCTTTTTCGTAATTTTAATTTTAATTTTTTAATAAATCATTATTATTTTCAAGTCTTATTTTATATTGGGCCTTATTTTATGGCTTTAAGTATTGCTCCGTTATCTGTTTTGTAATATCAATTTTTGTTAATTAAATATATATATGCAGTTTGTTGATTTTGTATGAAAAATGGCGGCCCGTTAAGGGGGTAGCTCGTTGGTAGAGTGGTCGCCTTACAGGGCATAGTTAACAGAGAGCGATCTCCCAGAAAGCCAAGGTAGGCTGGAAAGCAAACTCTGGGGGGCTAATTGAGCTACTAGACTAGAAAGACCTCCGGAAAACTATAGTCAATGCAGACTTGCGGAGGAAAATCTCTACGTGTGGCAGTTAAATCCCGGTTCAGGTTTATCAATCTGCATCCACACCTTGTTTCCGAACGCCTAATTATCAGAATAGCCTTTCCATCGCATGTGACCTAAGTCGTGCCACCTCAGCCCCATCATCGCGTCAGTGTGAGTTTACGAGAACTCAAATACCAACAATTCGGACTCGGAGGAGGACAGTTGTTGGTAAAGTTAAACGAGGCACTCCAAGAGTGCTGCGTGAATGGTTTCATCCTTGCTCGCCACGGGTCGCCTGACCATCTGAAAAGAACTGCTGTTGACCTTGTTACCATAAATATACACATATGAAGAGTGCAGCGATAAATCCGATCCGCTTCCCATAGGCAAAGCGGAGGAAAAGAAGACTATGAAGATTATATATAGATGGACGAGCTCACCTCGACGGTGCTCCGCCAGTGGTGTAGTTCACCCTCTTCAAACCTGCTCTCTCGTCTTCTTGTATCAAGGCCGCTGTAGCTGTTATATTATAGCGATCTTTTCAGCTCCAAAATATGCACACTTCTCAGGGTGTAGTTGGTTTTTTGCTACTATGCAACCTTGTCTTCGCCGCATGGATATATGACCACCAGGTACGCTCGCTACCACTCTTAAGATATCCTCCGACAGCTGTTTCTTTCCTATTTGTAGTGTCTTCAATGTTAACAAACTCTCAATATAGCCTATCAAAGCTCATTCAACCGACTTTGTCAAGAGCTCTCCCGAGACCACTCCAAACGCAGGTGCGAATGGCCTACATGAGTCTAGGCAAACCACTATTCGTAGCACCTAACAGGGCGATCAGGGAATCAAAATCAGGTCAACGTCCGGCAGTCTGTAGCTTACTGGCTTCCAAAACTGGCTCCTGCCGGCAAGGTACACATCATTAAACTACTAAATTGTCAGGTCACTAAGCAATGCTGTTTTAGCAACCGCTTAGCGTTGATGGCTACAAATTTTACAGAGACGTTACCGATTATGGAGCTAAGAACGATGGATCTGAGGATGCTAGTGAAGCCATCAATGCTGCTGTGCGGGATGGAAACCGATGTGGACAAGATTGTGGTCGTACCTTTTCGCTTGGCGCTATTGTTTATTTCCCGGTAAGTCAATTGGGTATACCTAACGGGAGTCCAATGATTGACCACTGGCAGGCAGGTATATATAAGATTTGTAGTCCAGTTATTCAGTGAGTCTTATCACTCTTTCATTGGGATATTTGCATCCTCTGATCGTCTCTAGGCTATACTACACACAGTTCATCGGAGACCCCAACAACCGCCCCATCATAAAGGGTTGCGATACGTTCAAAGGCGCCGCACTTTTTGATGTCAATCCTTATGTTCCTGGAGGGTACGCAGATTAGCCAAGCCCTTCTCCTTGGACAATCGAAGCTGATATCTATATATAGGGGTGGCGAGCAATGGTAAAATTACCGAATACTAATCGCAACTTCAGCTCACTAAGGGAGAAACACAGGTACATCAACCAAGAACAATTTTTCCGTCAGATTCGCAATTTCATCTTCGATATGACAGAGATGCCGTTGTCGACCGACATCGATGATCAGCCACTCGCACCCACAGGACTTCATTGGCAAAATGCTCAGGCTACATCGCTGCAAAACCTTCAATTTAGAATGCCTAAATCCACTGGTGAGGACCGTGTAACACATATTGGTATCTTCACAGAGAATGGCAGTGGTGGTTTCGTATCGGGTCAGTTCATTCAAAGTCTGAAGTCCTAATTCTCTGGGTTAACAAGTTGCAGATCTTGCAAGTCTAAGTCCGTTCCTGCAAGGCTGGCTCTTAGACTAATAACAGCCTAGGAGTTTGAGGGAGGCGCTATTGGGTGGCGAATTGGTCAGTATTAGCCGGTTCTGAGTTATTCAATCAAAAACCAGGGCAACCCTACTAACGACGTCCTAGGCTCACAGCAGTATACTGCGCGAAATATCAAGTATACAAGCTGCGCCACTGCCGTGGAGATGTTATGGGATTGGGGCTTCAACTGGCAGGAAGCAAGTTGCTGCGGTCCCCTTTCAGATCATATATTAACGCTTCTTAGATTGAGGTTAATGGCGGTGAGATTGCATTCAATATTAGCAATGCACCCAGCAATGGGGGCCAGGGCGTGGGGTCCATGTCTCTTATAGGTAAATGTCTATGCTTGCTCCACATGAGAGGTTTTCTAACGTCAATACAGACAGTACGATCCGTAATGTCAAAACCGGAATCTTGACTAATGATCGAACCCATGGTGCGCCGAACATCGTGCTCGATAACGTTGCCATGAGCAACGTTGAGTCCATGGTCCAAGTCCACGGAGGGGACCTTCTTCTTTCCGGTAAGAATGGGTTACATTCACGTGCCGCCATTGTAACAAAGACTCTACTCGTTTCTAGTATCTCTGACTATTCGTTTAGGCACGCCGGACGACACCACTATTGCACTTTGGGCGACTGGGCGGCGCTACACTGGCGGCGATGGCACATCTGAAACAGGAGATCTAACTATGCCGTCCAAACCAGAGGGTCTCTTGGCCAACGGACGCCTGTTCTCGAGGTCGCGTCCACAATATGAGGATCTTGATGCATCCGCCTTTATGGTGGCGACGGACAAAGGCATTGCGAATGATGGTACTGGTGACCAGACCCAAAAAATCAATGCATTCCTCCAAGAGGCGCAGGCTGTGAATGCTATTGCTTATTTCCCTGCGGGAATATATCAAGTCCAAGGAACAGTCAAAATTCCGACAGGGTCAAAGTTGCAGGGATCAAGTTGGTCTCAGGTCAGCTTCACATTCTTGCACCTTCGCCGAAAATTGCTGACTGGTTCGAAGGTCATGGGAACTGGTAGTTTCTTCGAAGACTCCAGTAATCCCCAAGTCATGGTCCAGGTTGGAAAAAAGGGGGACAGAGGTAGTCTTGAAATTGTGGATATGCTCTTCACAGTCAAAGGTCCTACTGCTGGTGCAATTCTAATGGAGTGGAATGTTCGTGGAGATAGTCAGGGCTCAGGTATGCTACCAAATACTTCACCCTTGGACAAGCGACGTTTCTGACCATTGACCTTGTCAAGCGGGAATGTGGGATTCGCACTTTCGGGTCGGCGGTGCTTTGGGCAGCGATTTGGACCATAGAACTTGCCCCACCTCTGGAGTGAATGAGAAGTGCATAGCTGCCTCATTGCTTCTTCACGTCACTCCTGAGGCCTCTGGTTATTTCGAGAACGTGTGGGCTTGGATTGCAGACCAGTATGTTCGTGACCTCCCTATCAAATGTAGCATTGTCTAACTCATAACAAGTGATAATGATATCACCATAGATCCCCAGGACCTAGCCGCTAGCCGTGTCAATGTTTATGCGGCGAGAGGAATGTTGATCGAGTCCCTAGGACCATCCTGGTTCTATGCTACATCCGCTGAACATGCTGTCCTATACCAATACCAACTCTATGAGGCGAAGAACGTAAGAAGATATATCGATCCTGATCTGGAATTTCCCAGTCAAAATTCTAACGAACAATATCTATAGATTTACCTAGGCCATATTCAGACAGAAACTCCCTATTACCAACCAGCACCGCTTGCGCCTGAACCCTTCTCAACTGGAAGCTTCAGCGGGGATCCAGACTTTGCTGATTGCACAGAGGACTCCTGTAAAGAGTCATGGGCATTGCGCATTATTGACTCTTCTCAGGTCATTCTTCATAGTGCCGGCATGTACAGTTTCTTTTCCAATTATACGGAAGACTGTGTCAACACAGAGGACTGTCAACAGCGTATAGCACAAGTCACCGGATCAAATAACATCACTCTCTTCAACATTTTCACGAAGGGCTCCAGAGAGATTGCTTCCGGAAACGGGTGAGTCTGACACATTTACCCCATATCAGATCCTGAATGCCGAAAAATGTGAGGCCCCACACTACGGCGGGACACTATCAGGTCTTAAATCTCACACACCCCCCCAGCTGAAAGACACTTGAAGCTGAAGTACACTCTTGGCATGCGTCGATCCCTCTTATCGCACCCTTATCCTTGGCCAATCGGGACCTTTTACTCTGGTCAATCCGTGCCCTTGATATTTTTCTGTCGAACTCGG
>QJNY01000272.1:0-108360 GCA_004155945.1 Monosporascus sp. mg162
AAAAAAACCCCCAAAAAAAAAAAAAAAAAAAAAAAAAAAAAAAAAAAACCATAATCAAAATAAACTATACGCTTACGGGCGATATGTTAGTTAATAAATTAACCAAGGCCTTATTACGAAAACCTTTCAGGCATTTCAAAAAACAAATATGATTAATAAATATTACGGAAGCCTTCAATCGACGGAGGTACAACCTGCAAGTAATTTTAAAGCAGAAATTGGCTGATTAAAAGGATTTGATTGCCGGAAGTGAAGTGGAATAGAACGCTGCGGCTTTAGGAAATGATAAAATGTGACGGTTAACGCCGTGACTGCGTCGAGGCGTTGAGAGGGTATGTCAGCTAGCAGGGGGTGCGCTAGCACCCCATATACGGAAAGGCTCCCTTTGATCGGAAGATATATGCTCCGTGGTTGGACTACTTCAAAGATTAGTACGCGTTGCTAAAATGCACGCAACTAGCCAATTAATACAACACAACTGATGTCCCCTATATCTGACAAGTGTGGTCCTTACTCTGAGCCATAGGTAATTTTCGTGGCGTTCTATCTTCGAACCTCTGATATCAGCAGTTATCTGACACCCCCTCCCAGGGGCTGCCTTTTTGATAATAGGTTCTGGATATAGAATATCGATTAATCAAAGTTATCCTTGTAATTTTGCATATCCTTATCAGATAATTCCCGAATTCGGCGTTCTTGAATTTTTTTTTTAATATCCGTTAACCCTAATTGTCGAATGGGCTGCCTGAGGAACATAACAAGAAAGATCTTTATTAATTTATCTGTAATTATGTCGTTCGTAGAAATATATATTATTTCGATTATTTTTCGAATTGCTTTTTGTCGTAACTAGTAATTATAAATGTTTATATGCCTTAACTTTGTTTAAAGCTAGGTAATATTTACATACCAAGCTTAATAATTTGCTTATTATTATAACGTACTACACAAGCTCGCGGCCCAAACAAGCTCGCGGCCTCTTTTTTGGCACCTTGCAACAACACACTCAAATTATTCAACCACAACACATCAAATTGATTCCAATTAATCGTATTATCTTGCGTCGACCGTATCTACAGCTTCCAAACAAATGCACGCATTATATCAAAGCTTGTTGCGGACGCCATATTGCCATTCCTTCCTGCCAACCCGTTCGCAACCGCCTAACTTCAGCAGCTGTTAGCAGCATTTCTTTGCCACGACCTTTTTGCTTGCTAAAAGACCTTGTTTATCTTATATAGCAAGTATTTTTCTTTCTAGGAAACGTCTGTTTTAATCGTATAATTACGTAGGTTTCGAATTATTGCAAAATCAAGTCCAATACGTCCTGCCATACGTCCCGCAAGACGCCCCGCTAGACGCCCCGCGAGACGCCCCGCACGGACCCCCCATACCCCCTAACCCGCTCCCAACCGGTTCCCAACGTATCCTATAACACGTTCTCCGACGTATATCTTCAACGTATTAAAGCCGGACAAGAAATGCTCGTGTATTTGGGTTAAGGATTCGGTAAAGAATAGTTAGCTAGTCGGTCGGCTCTAGGTCGTACGAAATGGGGGTAATATTAGCTTGGACGCGTTGGGGGGTGGTCGGTCGTAGGCGGGTTGGAAGAAAGAAATAGCAATATGGCGTCCGCAACAAGCTTTGATATAATACGTGCACTTATCTAGAAGCTTTAAAGACAGTTAGTAAAGAAGTATTCGATTGATTGGAATCAATTTGATGTATTGTGGTTAAGTTATTTGGGTTCGTTGTTGCGAAGTACCCAAAAACGGTCCGCGAGCTTGTTTGGGCCGCGAGCTTGTGTCGTACGTTACTGGATATTAATAGTCGAAATATTAAGTCGAACTTCGAATTTTCTGATTAATCGTAATACGTATGTAACCTTTTTTGCAGCTTAAGTAAATGCTAATAATTCCGTTTTTATTATAAAAGTAATTATTGTATCTTGCTTATTAACGCGCCATCTAATGGTACCGCCGAACAGACGTATTATATAGGCTTGGGAGCTTTTTCGGTCGATCGAATTATTGGCAAAAAAGGCGTTGTTACTTATTTTAAAGGTATTTGTTCCGCGATATTTTAAGGTGTAATATTCCGTTTCGAAAAAGTATCGAATAAGTCGGTTTATTTTTGCATAGTGTTTCGGGTTTGGATTTATATTAAATTTCGCTAGTCTGGAGGCGCCAAAGGTTATATCAAGACGAATAATAACTGCAGCGTATAATATTAAGCCGATTCTTTTTTGATATCCATTAATAAAATAATCGGATGCGACTTTTTGATTAAGAAGTAGCTTTTTATTTTTTATAAAAATATTAGTTCGTCCGGGATTTATTTCTTTTCGACTAGTTGGGTTAACTTATTAATATATAATGATTATAATAGTCATATTACAAGTTTCGATTGGTTTCGGATAATTTTAATTCTTAAGAATTATTGGAGTTCGTTTTTTAATAAGTTAATGCATTATTTTAAGCTGGCTGATTAAAGCGTTAGCAGCTTTTTCGTACTTTTTTCTGTAAGTGATAACGATATTATCGACATAAAAAAATATGAAGATGCTGATTTACGCGAAGCAATACAGTTCGTAAGGGATAAGAGTAAAACCTAGCTAAGTAATTATTTTCGATAGTTCTTTTTACCCAAATAGGGGAAATTCTTTTAATCCGTATAGAGTTCTAAAAAGGTGCAAGATAGTTCCCGGTTTCCGGTATCTTAATAGTATCTTTATGTAAATTTTCTTATTTAGCTTTACGTTAACGAAAGCATTTACTGCATTATATTAACTTTAAGTTAAATTACGTAGCTATAGTGATAAGAGTTCGGAAAGATTTTTTAGCAAAAATAAAAGTATAAGTATTTTCGTACTTCTTATAAATCTGTTGATTATTTCGTATTACCAGTCGTGCTTTGTATTTTAAAAAGTTGCTATATTTGTCGAATTTGTAAACATATATTTATAATTAAGTAGCTGTTTTCTGTTAGTGTTTTTACGGTTGTATTTTGTTTACGAATTTATCTCTTTATAACTGTTTGAATGGTTTTTTTTTATTTTCCGAAATTTATTTTCTATAAGGTGATTCGTAATTCCTTATAGTTTCTAAGAGCTGGCGAAAGATATTTTCGATTAATTTTCTTTTTTGCTTGTAATAGGCGCTTAATTTAATCATGCTTGGAGATATTAACTTAAGCTTTTATTTTTATATTATTAAGGTAACGATTCGGACAGTCTACTATCCGGGCAGTTTATGCCTTGTTTACCTGCTTTTCATGCCTTGATTTTATTATTAAGCTTAGGCGTCCTGTATTAAACGTGACCTTTTAGCTCGAGGTACGGTATATAACTTCGGAGTTAAGGATTTTATCGATAGTTTCGCGGTTTTTAGGAACGGCTTTTATAGCTGCTTTTTTTTTAAAAAAAAAGAACCGCGGTAATTCGAATAGTAGTAGCTAATATGGTAGTAGGATACGGTAAAGTAAAATCGAGCGTCGGATAAGGAGCGAAATGAATATTCGTATAAAGTTAATTAGGTTTATACGAATTAAATTCCTTAAAAGCTTTTTTTGCTTCGTCTGAATTTATTACGTTTTCGCTTTTAATGACGTTATTTAAGTTTACCTTTAATAGTTTACGTTTTTTTTAGTTTTTCTCGTAGACCGTAGGTCCAGATTCGAGGCGCGAACCCTTTACGTGTTCGATTTTATTAAGTAAATAACGTAATTCGTTTTCGGTTATCCTAAAAAGGTCGTTTTTAGGGTCGTCCTGCTAAATGTATTTTCTTTATCGAAGATAACGTTGCAAGTCGTTATTATCTTATTCGTTAATGGATTTTATATAGGGTAAATATTCGATAATTGATACTTTATAAAGTAACTAAAATAGGTTTTTGGATCGAGCTTTCGTTTTTTGTTTTGCTTACGTTATACGGCTTTTGTTAAAGTATAAGCTTTATATCCATAAACTCGAAGATAATCTAAATAAGGTTTTCGGCCGATAATTATCGTTTTTTTCCCTATATATTTAGTAAATATAAAAGTGTTTACATAATGTTAACTAATTCAACATATATTTAGAAATCTGGTTATATAGATAAACTGCAACGCGGTAAATCTTTATTTATAAAAAATGTAGCAACTTTGCCCTTTTTCGTATATAAATCTCTTTTGTTTAATTATACCCCCCGAGCGTTCGACGCCTCCGTTTTATATCTGCGTATTAAGTACTAAAAGTTCGATTCGAGCTTCTTTTTTAGATGTAGGTAATTTCGAACATGGTGCTTTTTGCCGTACAGTTCGTTATCGTATTTTATAAGTTCTGCCTTATAGTTATAGCTTTCGAAAATTGCGAATATTTAATTTAAGGCTGCTATAATTATTTTAGCTGTTTTATCGTTAAGGTACCAGTCCTAAATATAACCTAAAAACGATTAGTTACAAACATAAAGTTATTAATACGGTTGTTATTTTCTTTTAAGTTTTGAAAATTAATGACTAATTACGTTCCTGGCTTTACAGGTAAGCTTTTACGTGTTCTGGGATTTAGATGTTCCGCCTTTCTACATCCGTATACGTTATATTTGACGGTAATAATCTTATCTTTTTTACGGCGTCTTTGGCTAAAATCTTTAATTTTTACCCTCCGAATATGGCTTATGAAATAATTAAAAGCTTTTAAACCTAGATAAGCAAGCCTTAAGTGCCATCGTCGAGTATTAATTATATTCGGAGGTCATTCTGTCTATAAGTTGAATTCTTTCCGTCGGATAAAAAACGCTTTCCGAGTTAGCTGTAAAGGTAGGTATTCGATTATTTTCCGATCGTACCTTTCGGTTAATTTTACGATAATCGAATTATTTTTTCGTCGTAAATAATTGTTAGTTCTTTTATAGTTCTACCAAAGGCTTTGTTTTTTGATAAACGTAATAATACCAGGTTGCAAGCGAATCTTTCGTAATACGTTATATTATATAAGCGCATCATTCAAAAGTTGTTTAAGCTATTAAAACGGATATTAATTTGGCCGTATCCGAAAATAGGGATAACTATATTTCCAGCGTATATATACTTATCTAAAAGTGCTAATTTAATATTTAAAAATCTGCTAATCTGGTTAGAAATGTGCAAGGTAATTCTTAAATCGAAAATAATTTTTTTTTTTAAAAGGTAGGTAACCGTTCCAAACGTTAGTAAAATATTAAAAATACGGCCTTAGTAGTACTTATCTGTCGTCTTAATTAATCGGACTTTTTAGGTAGCACCTTAAGATATAATCTCTTAATTTATTTGGTTAGGTTTACCACCGTATTAATGCGTTCTTTAATTAATCGCATCGAAGTTTTATTCGGTTCTTGATGTTCGGGTGCTTTATTTTTAAAGACGAACTAGTAAGCTGGTAACTTATAGAAACTTAAATATGCCGAACAGGTAGGTCCGGTAAGGTTCTCGTCGGTAATAACGCGCTTTCGCTTTAATTCCGTTAACTTACCGCCCCGATTTTAAGCTTTACCTTTAGCGGATCCTTTAGCTTTTTTTTATAAAAGTATTAATTAACTGATTCTATATTTAATTAATATTTGATGAATTATTATTTACTTCGAGGTCGGGATCGTTTATATTTCCGAAAGTTACTCCGAATACGTGGCGTATAATTTTTAAAAGAATTTATTTAAATTATAAGGAAGTATAATTCTTAAGCTGCGTTATTATTTCGCGATAAGTTATTCTAAAGCTTATAATCCAGTTATTAAAGACGTCGTTAAAAACCTCTTTTAAGTTATTTGTTATATTCTGTATATCGTTAGCTTCTTTAATATCTTTATCTTGAGCGCTCGGTAAAGTTATTTTCTATTTTATTACCTATATCCGAAATTTTTTAGA
Organism: Monosporascus sp. mg162; assembly: GCA_004155945.1. NCBI lineage: Eukaryota > Fungi > Ascomycota > Sordariomycetes > Xylariales > Monosporascus > Monosporascus sp. mg162. Next base: position 5,881 of record QJNY01000272.1, read on the forward strand.
AGTTTAGTAAATAATATAATAGCTGTTCGGTATTTTCTTTTTGCTTCCAGCTTTAATCTTTCTTAGTAAATATTGCCGATTTTCTTCAAATCGTTATATATTCATTTAAGGTTTTAATTAGCTTGCAAAATGTAAGTCGGTAATTAAGAAATACTGAAAATAGGATTTAATTCGTTAATTTCTTAACATTTTTCTGGTAATCATTATATTTTTATTTTCGTATAACGTCCCACACATATAAGCGAGACACTTTTTTAGCTATTCTAACAACATATCTTCAATTGCCCATTTCTCAACAACCACAATATGGAGCGCCTTACAAAAGAAGCGAAAATGAACCTAGCCATTGAAATGGTGCAGGGTGCCGGGCCAGGGGGCATGGCTTGGCTGATCAGTTAGTCAGCTCCACATGTATATTTCTAGGAGCTCTTTCCGCCGAGCGCAACCCCGAGACCTCATTATCACCGATCATTGTTCACATACACTCATTTCCATTCTAGAATCTGATTCAACTCGGACCCAAATACAGTGTTTCTGTTTGCCTTTATTACCGCTGCACTCGGCTATTCTATCGTGACCCGCTTATTAAAGATGCTTTGATCGGAATTAAGTTTCCCCGTCCTAATTTAAATGGCTGTTAAGGAAAGGATATTAGCTTTTGTTAGCTGCCGACGGATCTCGATCTTCGATTAACAAGTTGGAAAAACGAAAAGGACGAAGTTTTAATTAAATGCATTTAAATTCGAATACGATTACGATTATGGTTACGGATACGATAAGTTAAACGGTATATAATTAACGACTGCAATTATGATAAGGACGTAACTTTTTATACGATTAATAAAAGAAAGTTATTAAATTAAGGCCTTATTACGAAAATACCTTTATTCGGACGACGGTAAAGGAATACGAACGCGTATAAGTAACCGATTTTGGAACATAAATTAATTACTTAAGATTTAAACCGATTATATAATTTAGGATATTATATATATTAACAAGAAAATTACGTAGTAAGATGAAATATAAGATTTAATTAATAAAGGTTGAAAAAGTTAAGATTACGTCGTTAATAACGTGATTATTAGGATATGGATTAATTAAAATAAATACAACGACGATAAGATTAACGATATAAATAAAATAACGAATATAAACAGAAAAAGGAATAAGGTTATAAAGTTACTTATTTTATATGCGAAAAAAAAGTATTAAAAAAGGAATAACGTTTTTTAATATAATAAAAAAATTAAGGAAAAAACGTTATAAGATATATTTTAAACCTTTTTAACGTTAATTAGATATATTAAATTTAGTTATTATTAAGCGGTATTATTTGAAAAAAAAAATTTTGTTAAGTTTAAATATTATAACGTTTATGTTAACAATGTAAATATTAATTAATAAGTTGGAAAAGGTGCAATTAAATAACCAGCGACGTAGCAATAATTAAAATAAAGTTATTTAAACGGATAATAAAAGGAAAAAGTTATTTATTTTTTAAGTTCGAAAAAAAAAGGAAAATATATTTAAGATAATTATTGTAGATAATTATTTACTTTGTATTTAAATATATTTCCGTTAGAGTAGTATTATAAAATTTAAATAATTTAAAAATTAATAATATTAATTAATTTAAAATAAGCTTTCATAAATTTTTTAAAATTTTATCGAAGTTATTTAAAATTATTATTTAAGTTTATTTATAATACGTATTACTGTTAATACCAAATTTTCTTAACTTTACCAAAAGTTAAAATTTTATTTTAAATAAAACCGTTTAGTACCAATTAATAAAAAAACCTTTACGATAGTAAATTTAGCGAAATTAAACCTTAAAATATTAATAGTTCGATTAGATTTTTAGAACCAGTTAAAAATACGATTATTTAAGTAAACTTAAGAATTATTATTAATATACCTTAAGGACGAGATATTATATTAACCTAAAATTTAAAGTTATTTATAAGATAAAAAGTATTTATACCGGATATTATACCTTTTTGGATTTATTAATTAATTTAATTACGATTTCTTTATTAATATTATAGATAAGCTTTCGTTTTTTATAATTTTTCCGGATTTATCGGTTTTTCCGGATTTTCGCTTTTTAAAAATTGGAGTTACCGATTAACTTAAAAAAGTTAACAAATTATTGACGAAGTACAAACTTAAAAAGTTTAAAATAATTATTAAGTTATTTTATTAAATTAATAACCGTTTTATGAAAAACCGGGTTAAAGTTGTACTTAATAATATAACTTAATGGAATAAACCGTTTAAACGTATTTTAAAAAGTTTTAAGCTGTAAAATTTAAAATAAATTCAAACGGTTAAAAGTCGATTTAGGACTTTAACGAAATAAGTTTAGCGCAATATTTTTAATTATGTTTATAAGTATTATTTGAAATATATTGTTAAAGTAAAAAATACCTTTAAAAAAGTTAAGCAGAAAGGTAAAATAGTTATTAAAAACGAATATTATCCTTAAAGGAGACGTGACCGTGTAGACAAAATTAGATAAAATGATAGATTGCTACCTTAATTCCTAAGCTTCACTAAACCCATCCCTTTCGCAGCTTTTATCCACGTCGATTCTTATCGAAATTCTGGACGGTTTTCGCAATCCGGAACAGCCGGGCAAACCATCGCTCGTAATTTTCCAGCGTATACCGTTCTAAAATCTGAACGTCGAAGTTGGTAAGCGGGTTACTGTTTTCCCCTTCCAGTTTCGCCAATAATTCCGTCATAATCGTTATATTCTTCGGCATATAATCTTGCAAAGATCGATTACCGTTATTTTTTCGAACCAAATCGTATCCGAAAATTAAAAGCCGGAATCGATTTTTTTAGGAAAGGTTTTTTAGATCGACAGTAATGTCGACAGTTTTAACTCGTCCGAGAATTTAATGGGAATTATATACCGTTAATGAAATGATTTCTGTGGAAATTCTACGGTTCCGGATTACCGGTATCGCATATTCGGACTTGCGCAGCATACTATCTTGGGTAACTCGAAAAGGCATAGGAACGATCGAACCGTAAGACTGGCGAAGGCTTGAAAAAATGCCAGCCTTTTATACGCAGTACGGCGCAGTTAAAGTTTATTATTAAGGTTTGCTTTTAAGGTTTATCCTTAAGATTTACCGTTAAGGTTTATCTTTAAGGTTAATCTTTAAGGTTTATCTTTAAGGTTTACCGTTAAGGTTTGCCTTTAAAGTTTGCCTTTAAGGTTATTTTTAAGGTTTACCGTTAAGGTTTATCCTTAAGGTTTACCGCGCAAAGCTTAACATCTCCTAAGTCATATTGTCTAACCCTGCCGAACCAGCCAACGGGCATAAGGTTCATCAAGGTCGAAGCTTATCGGTAATTACGCATCAATCGGCTTCAAAGTAAGGCTTTATGGAACTGAGGTATTAATCTATCCTAACCGTGAAACCATTAATCAGTCACTGTGTTCGAAGGTACTGGGTATAATATTTATTGTGCAAATTACATCGTGTAATGATTTTCTGTATATTTGGCTCAGCCTGGAAAATAAGGCTTGAACCCATTCGACCTTGCAAAAACGAATATATTAAGAGCTTATTAAAAAGGTTATTTATTAACTATGTCGAAAAGACTTTTAACAATTCGTTTATAAAGTTAAAGAACCTGTACGTAATTAATTACGATAATATTTCGATATTAATTAAAGATTAAGCCTTAAATAAAATAAAAATTTTTATATATAAAAAATATAAGCGACAGTAAAAAGATATCCGTTGCGATATTAATTAAGAAAAAAAGGAACGGTTTAACCCGATTTAATAATTTAAGCAATAACGATTAAGGAACCTTTAATTACAACTAAAATTATCTAACCGTATTAATTAAATATTAAAAATTATAAATACGCTGTAAGATTTAAAAATCGTATAGGCCCGACAAATTTAAAACTTAAAGGCTTTTAAAGAAAAAATGCGTAACCGAAAAGCAGCCCGGATATTAAAGTATTACGTTCCGTTAAGATTGGAGATATTTTGGGTATATAATTATGGTGCTAACCCGTCGATTAATGCAGTTAATTTTTAGCCGGATAATTATATTCGATTAAGCTTTTATTATAAACAAAGCAAATATCGAGGCCGAGGAAGTTACCGTAAAGGTTATTAAGGTTAAGGTAAACGCTTTGGTAATTTTGATTAAGGTATTTATTGGTTTTACTTAAAGCCAGGATATATTATGCAAAAGTGCTATTTATTCGTTAACATAGAAATTATAGGATTGGTTTTATTCGCCGACGATGGATATACCATTTTCCTTAGACTTCCGGAAAATAAAGCAACGTTAGGCATAATTTAATTTCCTTAAGTTCTTAAAAGCCAGGCGATCGAGCAGCAGATTTTAATTTGGAAATAAATCTCAAAATAAATTTATGGTTTATTAGCTTTCCTTGCCCGATTTAAGGAAAAAATGCGGTATTTTAATTACCGCAACGATATTTTTAAAGGCGTAAACAGTTAATTAACTAGCCCCGATCCGGATATTAATAGTTTAATTAAACTTTAAAATCATATTACGATTTTAAAGCCGAATCGATAAAAGCTTAATATTAATCAGAATAAAGTAACCGAGATTAATATAACTTATTTCGTCGACCATAATGGAAAGTTATTTTATAAAAAGCTACCGTTACGTAAATGGCTATAGAATAATTTTATCGAAAGCAAAAATACCCGTTATTTGGAGGAAATTAAAGCCTTGGAGGTCGACGACTTTAATTAGCCGATTATACTTATTAGCGTTATAATAGCCAAGCATTTTAGGGATAAAAAAAAGGAATTTAAAGGTATAAAAAGGAATAAGATTAAATACGAGATTGATAACGACGAGCTAATATACGAAGGATTATCGTTCCATAATATAAAAATCGGCGCTTAAATAAATAATACCCCTTAAATAAAAGTTAATACTTTTTAAGCAAACGATAAGATTTAAACGGATAATACCTTTACCTATAAAGGTTTGATTAATAAGCATATAATTAAATTCTGAAAAAAGAAGATCCGGAAAAACTTTGAGAGGAAGTTTAAAATTATTTGGTCCGAATTAATCGAGGTTTGCGCAGACTTTGGAAAACCTTTTAAGAATTTTATGGCCGCCAAGACTTTAAAAGTATTTAATCGTAAAAATAAGGAAACGATTAAGATAACCGAGGTTGAAGTTTAAGAATTAAAAGTTCCAAAAGTAAGAAAACTTATTAAGATCTTTATTATGGATATCGGTTACAAAATAAAAAGCTAAAAAGAAGTTAAAGTTTTGTCGATCTAATAATGCAGTCCAGTTAAATACATTATTTTTTTGTTTAGATTGGTAGTTAAAATAAATTACGGAAGTAGCGAGGATTTAATTAGTGAAGTTATCGATATTAGAACTTAATCGAGCGTTATAATTACGTTGTATGTTAAGCGATATAAACTTGCCATGCGATAAACCTGCATATTATTTCTGGGCTTTAATTTTTAAAAAGGGATTTTATTTAAAGGTATTATTAAGGTTTTCGTTTAGCTAATTAGCCGATTAATTATTATTTTTTTATTTGTCGTTAATAATTATTACGTTACGTAATTATTAATCCTGTGATTTAGCTTTATAGCCAAATCGAAGATAACGTTTAATATAAACCCGGACGTAATAAAAAGAACTTTAAAGTTTGGCCCGTCGAAAATTATTATCCTTTTAATTTTTACAAAACGTATTATGTATAATATTTATATTAACGAAAAGCTAAAAAAAGAGCAGCCGGTAAATTAATAAGCCGCTTTACTTGCGAAAGCAGGCTTATAAACAAAAGAATAAACGAGCAAGTTATAAGCCTTTATATCTTTTCGGTTGGTAATATTTGCGTTAATTAGGACGCGAAAATTATTTAAAAAGTTATTAATAATAAGTTAAAATTTGGAAATAAAATTTTAGGTTAATTTAACGTCGAGGAATTGGCGCATATTTTATATAAAATACTGTAAAACGAAATGTAACAGGAAATTAATAATAATCGGACCGTTTAAATTAATACGATATATAAATCTAAGTAAAAGAAAGTAATCCCTGTCGACGATACACCCTTTAATAAATTAATATCCCTTAAAAACCCGAATTAAAAAGCTAAGAAATTCGAAAAAGTTTAGCAAATTATTAATTAGGATAGCGAAAAACCCGATAAGCCTGGTATATTTTTGGCTACTTTATTCTTTAAATTTATTACTATGCCCCGAGGAATTCGATTTATTAAGGAACGCGCCGACGAAGTTTTTAATTAGTTAAAAAATAAGTTTATCCGCTTAAGAAAAGCTTTTTTTAAGGAAATACTTTTTCGTAAAGAAGTTATTTTAACTTGGAATTGGAAAAAGTATGGTAAAATCAAATTAAGTATCGTATTAAATTATAAAATTCGAACGATTTCTTATAAAGTATAGCAAGTTAAGGGCATAATAATGCCGGCGAACATTAAGAATAAGCTAATTGAAATATTACGAATGCGTATTTAGCGAAATATTTTTGCATAGTTTTATGCTATATATCGGAATGTTTAGTTTTTAGTCGAAAAAAAGGATGGTAGGTTTCGATTAATTAATTTCGCGATTAAATTAAATGTTGCTATTTTGCGAGATATTTTTATGCGGGATATCTGCGACGAATTTTTTGCGGATTTTGTTATATTCTTTTTAATTACCTTAGTAGACTTTTTTTTAGGTTACGATTAGGTTACTTTGGTTTTAGCTAGCAGAAATTTTATTATTTTTGCGATACTGTTAAGACTTTTGAGGTATATTATTATACTTTAAGGGTTTATTAATTTTATAGTTGACTTTTGCCGTATAGTTAGAAGGATTTTGGATGATTTAATGCTCGATATCGTCCGGTTATTTGTCGATAACGTTAGGATTAAAGGCTTAAAGATTAAATATAACTACGAAAAGATTTTTCCAGGAATTCGGCGATTCGTTTATAAGCATATTGTTAATATAAATAAAACCCTTTTTAATTGTAAGTTTGTAAATGCGACGATTAATATAAAAAAGCTTTAATAATATTAAAAAATTATCGTTATAATCGGATTTATTTGCGGAACGAATGGGCGGCGACCAGATACAGCTAAGGTAAAAAAAATCTTAAAGATTTAGTTATATAAAAACGTTTCGGAGGTTAAAGCTTTTTTAAATATTGTGGTTTATTATTAAATATTAATTACGTATTTTGTTATTAAAATAAAACTTTTTACCCGTTTGTTTCGGAAAATTTAACCTTTTATTTAGGGCCCCGATTAAGATTACGTAATAAAAAGCGTTAAAAAAGTAATTATTATTATCCCGCTTTAAATTATTTTAGATTATAACTTTAATATAGGGAAAATTATTATAAGGATAAACGTAAGTAAAAAAAGTTTTGAAGGTATTTTCAGTTAATTAATTAATGGAATAAAGTATTTTGCGCGTTTTAAAAGTAATACTTAAAAAGGTATTAAGTTAAATTACGACGTTAATAAATTAAAATATCGAGTTATTTTAAAATCTTAAAAAATTCCGGAATTATATTTATAAAATCCGATTTGTATTAAAAACTAACGTTAAAGTGTTAATAATTTAAATTAATAATTTTTTAAGCTTTTTATTTAGTATTATAATTATTTATTAAGTTGTTTAAATAAAAATGTTCGATTTCGAAATTAAATATATTACCGGTTAAAAAAATATAATAACGGATAGTTTATTCCGAAAGTTACTTAAAGCTTTTAACCCATTGGATAATTAATAAACGGAAAAAATCGATAATTTTATTTATATTTAACTTAATGTTATTTGATTTAATTTTATTTTAATTAGTACAGCTTTTATATTTATTAATACGGATCGGCGACAAGGACCTTTTATTAGGAATTGATTTAAGAAATTATAAAAGTACGTTAAGTTTTTAACGATATTGGATTTTTTTTAATCGGTTCGATAATGCTTTAAGGAAAAAGCGAAAGGTTTTTAAATTTAAAGCGTTAAATTGCTTTGTTTAAAACGGTATTTTTTGGCGTAAGGTAAATAAGAGGTACGGCAGCCGGCGAGTGGTTGATATCGAATAAAAGCGATTTGCGGTAATTAAATAATGTTATAAGGATTATGGCTATAAGGGACAAAATTTAACTTATCGTTGCATAGCAGCTTTTTATTATTAACGTAGCATATTTGGCTATGTTCGGGAGGTAGTATTTGCGTATGTTAAGTGCTAAAAAGTAGCCGATCGACGTTTTAAAAAGGGTTATAAATTTTTGCAGCCGATTGATATAGTTGTTATTTAAGTGATTGATGTTTAGTTTATATTTAATAATGATAGTTGTAAAGTTACGGTCGAAGTTAAGTACGAATTGTTTGATTATTTGGAAGTTAAAGTTTTGCGATTAATTACCTTAGTAGTAATTAAGAAGTTTTTAGATAAGTACGTTCTTATCGATATAGTGTTCCGATTAAGATTAAGATTAACAGAGGTTTAAAGAATAAGGGCGAAGTTATTAAAGTTTACGAAATATTAAGGATTAAAAGGAAAATTGGTATTATGTATGCAATTTGGCGATAAGGCCTGGTCGAAAAAGGATACGTCCCGATTATTAAAGTTTTTGATGAAAGCGGCGAATAAAACGGGCAAAGGATGGGTTAAATTTTTGCTTAAGATGGTTTTCGCCGACAATACCATTGTGAAAAGTTATGGCCTTAGCTTTTATAAATTGCTGTACGGACAAAAAGCGTTTTTACCGATCGAAATAATCCTGCCGATATAAAGAATTATAACTTAGGATTTAAATATTCCGAAAGAAAATTTGATTACGTAAAGGATTTAGCTTTTAAAAAAGAAAGTTAAAGACGTGGTTAAAATTATTAAAGTGATTGCTGAGTAGCGCCGTAAAGTAGCTAAATTGGCGAATAAAAGAAATATAAATAAGATAAAAGATAAACCTTTGGAAATAAACGACTTAGTATTATTATATAATATATTACGATATATAAATATATTTAAAAATATAAAGTTGAAATACCGTTAAATTAGCCCGTATTTGATTTATAATATTATTGATTTAGGTATTTACTGTTTAAAAAAAATTGATGGGACGAAGTTGTAAGGTATTTTTTTTTGTTAATAAATTAAAGCAATTTGTAAAAGATAAGAAAGGATATTGGGAGCCGATTAATTTATAAAAAGACGACTAGACGAAATTATTTTTTGATCAAAACGACGATACGATGTTAAATATTTCGGATATTGCGAATATCGAGCTACTTGAAAATTAGCAGCTTAAGGCTTTAGAACTTATGAAAACAAATATTGAGGTGTAGATACCAAGTGGCCGATTTGAAGGTTATGCGGTTGTGGACGATAGCGATACGATAGAGACAATACGATTAGGAGAACGGAGGAAATTAATGCGATTGATTGCGAGAAATTAAAATATAGTGGTTCTTTTGAATTCCCTTAAGCTTCCTTAAGTTCCTATGAGTTCCCTTGAATTCCTTTAAGCTTTTTTAAGCTTCCATAAGTTCCTTTAAATTCTTTTACCGTCCCGCTTACCGATAGCTTATACAATAACCACTATGTTTTACTTATGATTAATACGTTCCGCTGTATCCGCCCGGAACCGGGGATTAATAATATGTTTTTTTATTTTGATTCGAAGCTAATTTTTATCGTATGTTTTAATAATAGGACAAATCTTTATACGAATGTTCTTTTTGAGTTGTGGCGATCGTAAAAAGTTGGCTTTAAATGCTTTAAACCGTTCGTTCCGGAAAGTATAATTATGCCCTTCGATAAATCCGATACAGTTATTATAGGCCCCGTGAAAAAAAGCTAGGAATCGACTAGCACTTAAAGAATGGGTACATTCCGTATTAATTAGGATGTTCCGATATTATATCTCGTTTTTCGTAAAGTTGGTAAGGTATTAGGTTAGGTATACCGAATGCTTGAATGAATAAATTAGTAACGTATTTAGGATCTTTAGCAAAAGCTGTTATGAAATAACCTAAAGGATTGGCCCGATAGATTTCGACGTATATTAGATAAGCTACCAAGTTTTTTACTGACTGGAAGTACCTGATTATATTGGATTAGGTATTTACGGCCGCCTAGAAGTTTTTACCTTCGATTTGTTATTGCAAGTACCGATTTGTAGCTGGATTACCGATGATATTAATAGACATAACCCCGAATATCTGTATTAATTAGCGGATTTTATTAACGATGTTACAGAAGAAACCAAGTATTTATTTCGATATGCTTAAGTATAACGTAATGTATAATATTACTCTTATTCCAGAATTTGGTTACGTCTTGATTATTATCGAAATGAATGCGGTAAAGACGTAACGTTCCGATATTAATATATAACTCAGGGATCCGATTAGTAACCCGAGGATTTGCCCGACGTATTGGGATTGTCGAAGCCGTTGATAAAGACCTGGCGAATAAACTGCTATTAGGTATCGGCAGGTTAATAGAAATAAATATAGGCGTTATTAATTGCTTATTACCGACTGTTTGTTTAACGATACCAGGGATTGGATTGGGTTTTGAAGATGTTTTAGTTATTCTTGCTAATGGCAGTATATATCGTATCGGCCAAGGTTTTGGGAATAGCGGATTATTTATGACCGGTATTTTTGGTAGTAAAGTATTTTGATTAAGGCTTATATTACGGAATTTATATTGGAAGATGGGGGTAAGGTTAAAAATAGGTGTTTAACGATATATTAGGTTTTGTAATTTGCGAACGTTATTAAGATTGTATAAAGGTTTTGAATCCCGAATATTACTTAAAAGCTTATCGATACGACGGGTTGATAGTTTAGAAAATATGGACAAGTTTAATACCGCTAAGATTCTACGACGATGATTAAAGATTTGGTTTAGTTTATCGATATTTGCATTAACCTTAGGATCGATAGGTTTTTTGGTACTAGGATTTAAAAGTTTATTACACGGATTAAACTTTTTCTTAATGGACGATTTTCTTATAACAGGGATAAAATTACTTAAGTTTGCATTTTGGCGAAAATTTTGGGAATTGCGTAAATTTAATAGCTGACGAAAACTTATGATAGTATTAATTTATGCAATAAAGATAATTATGTATGTATTTAAATATATGTTAAGTTTAAAGGGAAAAGGTGGAGCGGTATTTTAAAAAAAGTTGCAAAAAAAGTGTAGGTGCAAAAAACGAGTGCATATATTTGATTAAAAAGGGCGACGGCGAGGCCACCTTTTTATATAACTTCGGATGAAATGTTCTGGGATTTTCTCGGCGCATACGTTTTATCTGCAAAAATTCGGTGCATTAACTTTAAATGCATTTAATTAATTGGACGTATAAGTTATTGGCAGATTTTGGCAAATTTTTGCACCTATATAATAATTATACTTTAATACCTGCAAGGTATTTATATTTATATTAATTTACTTACATATATATATTATATATTATCCCTAGCTGTTATTATTATCTTTAAGTTACTTAATATTATATCTAAGTATATTAATTAATATATTCTTGGTTATTATGTCGTAGTTAAAAAAGTGTATTATGCTAGATAAGGGCGAAAGCTTTAAAAAGTTAAATATTTCGGATTTTGAAAAACTTGTACGATCGGCCAATGTACTTATATGGAAAAAAGATAATAAAATATAATTTCTTAGAAAGATGTATAATAATAGTTTTATATTTTACCCCGTAAAAAAAGTTGGGCTTTAAATTTGTTTTAATCCGCTTATTCCGATATACTTAAGGGATATTAATGGTTAACGTTTATAAACAAACATTAACCCGTTATTATATTGGTTAATACAACCGTGGTATAATAAGGTAGCTAAATGTTTGTAATAAAGTATTATGATTTTTTAAGATAAAACTTATTTACGTTCTGCAAATATTATTGCTTTTATCCAGATAATCGCCTAGGACGTATCTTTAAGAATTATTGCCGTTATTCCAAAAGCTGGACGAGTAATTTTATATAGCAAGTTTAACCCATTTCTTAGTAAAACTTAGGAGGCGATTAATATTAATAACCCGAAATATATATAATTTGTTGTTTAAATTAGAATCCCGATTAATAAAGGTTTAATACGGTATTGGATTAGTATGTTGTACGATCGATTAAAGCGTTTATTATTGATATTCGATACTTATGTTACCGAAAATCGTACTTAATTATTATTTTAGTTATACCGAAAAGCATAAAGAAAATTAAAACTTAATAATCCGCCTGTCCGTATAATAATCTTTAGGATGCTTACTTAAGCCAGATGTTTTGCTTACGGACTGTAAATTACTTATATCTTTTATATTATTTGCCGCAATCTTGCAAAATAGGAAAATAAAATTAAAGGGATAAGATTTGGCAAGTATCGAATGGAAAATAGCGTTATCGATATAATTAAAGTATTTTTGGGCCTAAAATTAAAAACGGAAGACGTTAAAAGAAACGTGGGAGATTGGCTTAAAAACTTTTCGTTTTTATTAATTAAGGAAGATAATGATAAATTAAACTTTGATTAATTTGTCCGATTACATTATGGTAAACGACGTTAATTACAGTAACGTTTTGATTAATTTCAGTAATTATTCGTACGACCATTTCCGATATTAATACCTTTTTCCTTATCAATTCAAACTGGCTTTTTGATAACTAAAGTTATACGACCTAATTTAACATTTACGAAATTACCATTCGAGATAAAGTATAAGCTTCGACCAAAGGTTAATGATCAGCGAGCAATGGTAATGGTATAAGGTTAATAAGTTACGCCGTAGAAGTGGGTGGGAGATATATACGAAGATGCCGGGCAGAAACTAGAACCATATTTCCCGTAAAGATGGCCAGGTTGGGTTAGGTACAAGTTTTTAATTAATACGGAGAAACTAAAGGATAGGGCTTAGAAGGAGTAGGAAAGGGCTAAGTAGCGAAAGGATTTAGCTAAACGTTAAGGACGAAGTTTTAAATTAAGAATGATGGAGAATAAGCCGCGTAAGCGATAATTAGATTGATTAATGGGTTTTATATATAGTCCATGGCGTTGGAAGTTGGTTACGTTGTATTTTCGTTTGTTTTTTAAGATGGATTAAGGATAATCTTATTTTGAGAAAAAAGGGTTGAAATGGTACGGGGTGCCGGGCTAGGGGGTATGGCTTGGCTGATTAGTTAGTTAGTTCCATATGTATATTTCTAGGAGCTTTTTCCGTTGGGCGTAACCCCGAAACCTTATTATTACCGATTATTGTTTACATACATTTATCTCCAATTTAGAGTCTGATGCAACTCGGACCCAAATACAGTGTTTTTGTTTGCTTTCATTACCGCTGCACTCGGCTATTCTATCGTGACCCGCCTATCAAAGATGCTTTGATCGGAACTGAGTCTCCCCGTCCCAATTTACCATTCAGGCTAAAAAACAAGACCCGGAACTTAGTTACAGAAAACTTGGATCTATCTATAAAGTATCATCTTTTACCTTAGCACATCGTTTTAACGGTAGACGCGCCCGACTCGATATTGTTCCTTTTTTGCAGAGATTGACGCCGACCGAAGAAAAATCGATTGTCGACCGAATTCTTAACTTAGATACGCAAGCGTTTCCTGTCCGGCTTTAGCATGTTAAAAATATGGCCAATATACTGTTGGCCCAGCGCGTTGCAGGACGCGTTGGAATTAACTGGGCGTCGAACTTTGTTAGACGGCAAAAAAAACTTTAAACGCGTTTAAATCGGAAAATCGATTATTAGCGGATCTTATCCGAAAATCCAAAAGTATTTCGTAAGTGGTTCGAACTTGCTCGGGCTATAATTGCAAAATACGGTATTGTAAAAAAGGATATTTACAACTTCGACGAGACTGGATTTTTAATGGGGCTTTTATTAATAACGGGCATAGGAATTACTAGTACCGAAAAACGTAAAAAATTTAAATAAGCGCAATAAAAAAATAAAAAATGGGTTATAGTTATTTAAGCTGTTAATTTTTAAGGTTAGATTATACCGCCATTTGTTATTATAACGGGGAAAAATTATCTTGGATCTTGGTACCGCGATAACCTATTATTAGCAGCCGATTAAAAGATCGTATTAAGTAATAATAGCTGGATAATAAATAAATTAAATTTCGAATAAATTCAGCATTTTGATAAATATATTCGGACGCGTACAAAAAGTTCGAAACGTTTCCTTATCCTCGACGGCCACGAAAATTATTATTCGATAGAATTCGAAAAATACTGCGTTAATAACAACATTATTACGTTTTGTATGCCCGCGCATTTTTCGCATCGGCTTTAACCTTTTGATGTATTTTATTTTTCTGTTTTAAAACGCGCTTATTCGCGCTATATCGAAAACCTAATACGACGTCATTATACTTACATTGCTAAAGAAGATTTTCTCGCCGGCTTTTACGACGCGTTCCAAGCTGCCATAACATCCGATAATATTAAATCTAGATTTGCGAAAGGTGGTTTTATTCCATTTAATCCTAATAACGTTCTTTCCGAATTAAAGGTTCCTTTAGTTATGCCTACGCCGACCGTTTCCCCGCTAACTTTTACCGGTTTTATTCATTTCTCGCCCGCGAAAACTCTTAAAATATCCAAAAAATAACGCGGCAATTACGTTATTTGCAAAAAAAGATTGGAAACCAACAAGATAGCTCGTTAACTAAAATAGCTAAATCGGTTTATCTTTTAACTAAAAGTTATTTGTTAGTTCTGTACGAAAATGTTCTTTTTCGGGAAAAAGCTGCCTAATTACGCGAAACGAATTATATTTTAAGCAAACGTCGCAGGATTAAAAATAAAGGTTTTTAAAAAGGAGGAACATTTACTATATAAAAGGGATAAGCTTTTCTGGCTCAAAAAAAAGGGGGTGGTAAAAAAATGCAGCTAACAGCTACTGGAAGCAATCGTCGTAAGAGGGTTAAAACTAAGGAACGGAAGTGTGGCGTCTGCGGCAAGCCTGGGCATAATGCGCGTACTTGTGTGAAAGTTGTAGATACGTCTAGCGATGAAAAATTCGATTGATTTGAATTAATGCGATGTGTTGTTGTTAAGTTATTTGAATTTGTTGTTGCAAGGTGCCAAAAAGTGTCTCGCTTATATATGTGTCTCGCTTATATGTGTAGGACGTTACGGATATAGCCCAATTCGTATTGTAACTAAGTTTGCCCTCGGTAATTATTTCTGTTACGGAACGAAGTTTTCCGCCAATTTCCACTTGTTTAGCGGAACTTGATGCGACAGTTATACTGTCGGTCGTAATCTCGGTCGAAATGTTTCGAGTAATTTACGGATTAGCTTTTTTGGGGTAATCCCCGAACGCAGGCTTCGTAAGTTAAGTAAGATATGGTAATTTTTGATTCGGGTTGTGTGACAGCTATGGGCTTAACCAACTATTAAACCTATTCGTACGGTTTATGTTAGCAGTGGTATGGTGGGAATTTGAGCAATGAAGCGATAGTTACGTCTGGTAATAGCAGATGTAAATCTGGATAACTAATTGTTATTGCAAGTTAGTACTATTTAGCCTAGATTATAGGAAATAATGAATGTATATATATTAATCTTGGTTTAAAATACTTAAACGGCTTAAACCTTTGAGCCTGTTAAGCCCTTTAAGCCGGCTTTTACTAACTTAAGGGGTTTAAAGCGCTAAGTACCTTAAAACCTTAAACTTAGTTACATGACTTATGACCTATATCGGAAATATATCCCATAACCTTCGACCGTTCGTTAATCGAGCTAAGGCCTTTAGCTATAATACGATTTCCCTTTTTCCAGGATTTTGCTTTTAAAAATTAATTTGTTTGTCGCATTTGTTTGGTAAGTAACTTCCTTTGTTTTATATTATTTTTTATTATCTAACCGTTATGTTAGGTCGTATCGAAAAATCAAAATTTCGCAAACGTAATAACATTTTGATTTTGTTAAAACGAATTAATTCTTTTACTTTTAATATATTTTCCAATATTTTTTATTCCCGTTATAAATTTATATTAAAGGTTTGTAAGGTATATCCTGATTCCGGAAAATGCTTTTATTACGTTAAATATGGTAGTTTTTGCGATTTATTTGGCCTTTCCGTTTTTAAACATTAACGGCTTTTGAACGAGGAAAAGCAATTGGAACGGGAAAAAGAACAAATGCGAAAGGCTTTCTGTTCCGCCGCTAATAAAATCGATCGCTTTCAAAAGCTGCGTAAGGTCTTTCGCCAGCGCGGGGTCGAAATGCTACGTCGGGGTATCCAAGGTGCGGAGGCGATAAAGGAGTTTAAACGTTTGAAACGAGAACAATAGCAGCTAGAAGCCGAGGTTGCGTTTGTGCAGACCTTTCTGCCCGCCGACTGGCCTTCTTCTGGTGATTTAAACTGAAGTATTCTTAATTTTAGCGTTTCCGGCGTTGCTGGTAAAGATTCTTTAGAAGGCGCTGGGTATTCGTAAGGTTTTTCGCGGGCTTTTAGGTGTTTTCGAAGTTTGGGTAATCTTTCCATTTAACTAGGTACTGGGTAAGTCCTTTTTCTTTACGTACATTCAGTATTTTTTCCGCTTCGTAAACTGGTGCATCTTTTATAATTTTTTTATCTTGTCCGGTGCTGACTTGGATTGTATCTGCTGCTGATTTTAATAAGGAAATATAAAAGATTGGATAAAGCTTGACTTTCGACGGTAGCTCTAATTTATAGTTATTTTCTGAAATTTTCTTAGCGAATTTGTATAGGCCGATATATTTGAAATTAAACTTTTTGTTTGGCCTTTTAGTTTAAATATTTTTAGTAATTAGGTAAACCATTTCCCTTTCCGAAAAGGTTGGTCCCTTTAATTTTTTTTGGTTGTAATATTTCCTTATTTGGTTACGTACGAACTCGAGCTTTAATTTTATTTCTGCGTGCAGCTGTTTTAGCTATTTCGACGTTAAAATTGCTTTAACGTTAGCTGGTTTATCTTTATGTAAATTTCGGTAAACTTTAGATATAAATCCAAAATTGGTAATTACTGGCGTTATTTTGATATTTTCGTAATAGTTAATATTATAAGCTAGTTATATAACTGGTAATTTTTCGACTTAATCATTTTGTTCGTAATTAATATAATATCGTAAATACGTTTTTAACGTTTAGTTAATTTTTTTTATTTATCCGTTTATTTAAGGTTTAAATACGTTAAATAATTTATAATTTAATTTAAGTTAAGTACTTAAATTTTGCCAAAATTTCGAAATAAAGGTAATACCTTTATCCGAAATAATTTCCGTTAAAAGTTCGTAAGTACTTAAAATATGTTTAAGGAAAATGTATGTTAGTTGTTTTATATCGACATCTTTATTATAAAATAAAAAATAAGAAAATTTCGTAAATCGATTAATAATTACGAAAATGCTGTTATAATATATTTCCGTAGCTGGATTTTTTAATAAAGGAAGCTTAATAATAAAGTCGAATATAATTAAATCTTATAATTGTTTAACAATTAATAAAAGTTGTAATTTTCCGTAAGGTTTATATCGTCGTACCTTTTTTTTGGCGCAGATACCGCATTATCGTAATACCTTTTATATTGTAGTTTTTATTTTAAAAAAGTAATA
Source organism: Monosporascus sp. mg162 (assembly GCA_004155945.1). NCBI lineage: Eukaryota > Fungi > Ascomycota > Sordariomycetes > Xylariales > Monosporascus > Monosporascus sp. mg162. The sequence continues at coordinate 23,524 of QJNY01000272.1, forward strand.
CGTCCGTTATAAACGTTTTAAGGTTTTATGGATTTCTGGATATCTATATATTGGGTATTCGTATATATTCCGTATTAAATTCTTTTATAATTTTCGGGGATTTATATTTTGTTTATTTAATATTTTGCTAGTTAATTAATATTATATTATTAAATGCGTTAATGTATATTAACTAATATCGTTCGTATCGTAATAATTCGTTGTTATTTTAAGTATTTTTCGGATATAATATCGAAAATTATTTGCTATACCTTAACCTTAAATTCTTTTAGGTTAAGTCGTTTACTAAATACATTTGCTTTGCCATTTTTGGATTTTTTTCGATAAATAATAACCTAATTAAATTTAAAAAAGCTTTTTACATCACGTAATTATTTTCCGACAAGTTTTCGTATCGTAAAAAAATGTATAATGTTTTTGTAATCCGTATATACCTTAATTTGGTATATATTATTTTTAAAGTAATATTTAAATTCCTTAAAGACGTTAACGATAACTAAGAATTTCTTATCGTAAATAGGATAATTTAATTCGGTTTTATGTAGCTTATAAAAATAAAACGTAATCGAGTAAAGTTTTCTTTAATCGTTTTGATATTTAACCATAATTTTTAAAACGTAATCCGAAATATCGATTTTTAATTTAACTGGTTGCTTTAGGTCGTACATAATTAATACTGGTTTATTAATAAGGGCGTTTTTAATTTGCTGGAAAACTATTTTTTTTTTTTGGAATTTATTTAAATAATTTATCCTTTTTGGTAAGTTCTGTTAATAACATAATTATTTTGCTAAAATTACGTATAAATCGTCGGTAATAATTAGCGAATTTAAAAAATATTTGTATTTTTTTAACGTTAATAAGCTGTACTTAATTTTTAATTATTAATAACTTCTTAAAGTTTATGCGAATTTATCTTAACGTAATGATATATTTTAACAATTCGATTTTTTATTAATAAAAATAATTTTTTTCAGTATTAACTAAAAGTTTGGCGTTTTGTAACGCTTATAAGACTTAATAAATATGTTTTTCGTATTTCTTTTCCGTTTTCGAGTAAATAAAAATGTCGTCGAGGTAGTAAATAACAAAAATATCCAGGTATTTTTTTAATATATAATTTATTATCCGTTAAAAGGTTGCTAGTACGTTAGTTAGTTTTATAAAAAAAATTAATTATTCGTATAAGCTATATTTCGTTTTAAAAATTATTTTTTATTCCTATTTTTCCTTAATCCGAATTATGTTATAATTATTTCGAAAATCGATAACTGTAAATTATTTTTTTCCGTATAGGCGATTTTTTTATTTTAGTGATTAATAATAACGGCGTTTTGTTTTTAACGGTAATGTCGTTGAGTTGTCGATAATCCATTACTAATCGAAGTTTTTCCTTTTTTTTCTGTACGAAAAATATAAGGTATCTGGTTAGTGATTTAAAACGTCGAATTTATTCTTTTCGAAGCTTGTTTTTGAGGTAATCGCGTAATATATGTAATTTTGCATAATTTAGGTTATATATCGGATAAAAGGCGGTATTTTTGCTATTTTTAAAAATTATTTCGTAATTTTATTCGTTATGTTTTAGCAATTTAGTATTAAGTTTTTTACTAAATAATTTGTCGTACTTGTAATATTATAAAAGTACCTTAATTATTTATTTTAGTAATTTTTTGGGCGGTCGTTTTAAATTGTTATTTATTTGCCTAAATTTTGCTTTAAGGTTAATAATAATGCGTAGTATTTTTCGGTTACGCCCTTTTTTTTAAATATGCCGTATTGCTTTTAGTAATAAGGTTTTTGCCGTTTTTTTATACCTGTATTCGTTTACTTTATCGATCGAATGTTAAAATTTTTTGTCGTTTAATTTATCGTTAGAAAATAAATCGTAATTTATTTCGCGAATTTTTTAATTAATGGCCGGGTTATATTATTCCAACCATGGTAAACCTAAGATTAAATCTAAATCCTCGATGGCGATAACGTCGAAACTAATAACTTATCTTTTTCCTTCGATAAAGGTTTTAGGTAATTAATTTCGTATTAAACCTATCTATCGTAGTAGTTAAAGGTTTAACCTTCGGCATTCTCGACCTCGTAAAGGTATTCCTTATCTTTTTATGGTAGCTGTAATTTATTAATTACTTTTAAAGCGATATAATTGCCTTTTGTTACGCCGTAATCCATAAATACAGTATATCGTTTATTTTTAATTCGTACTTATACCGTTATAAGTTTTTTTCGGACTGTTTATATTGCATTTAAAACCTTTTTAAAGTGTTACTATCCATTTTCGTTTTTTTTGCCAGCCTAGAGTTCCATTACAGGTAGCTTAGGTTTTTGGGCTGTTTTTGAATTGCTGAATTCTTTTTCCAAGTCTTTTATTCTTATCTTGGATTTATTTTAATTGCTGCTTTTGTCGGCGTAGCGTTACTGTTAAGTATTCCACTTAGTTCTGGAACGTTTCTTTGGTAATGTATTTTAGTTTTAAGGTTTTCCAGCTCGAAAAAAAGCGAATTTCCTTTTATATAGCTGATCGCTTTTTTGGGTCTTCCGTAAAAGCTAGCTGAATCTGTAAATCGGTAATTATTTTTTGGTAATATTTTTACATTATTTTTTGGATCAGTTTTTCCTGCCTTTGGTAATCGTATTATTCGTAATAGTACTGAAATTTATATACAGGGCAATATTTGCTTTTTGGCCAGCTTTTGGTTGCTGCCAGCTCGACGATCTCTTCTATCGTTACGGCTTTTCGTATATGGCGATACCACTTTTGATTCCTAGGATCATTTCCAGTTCGATTTTTAAAATCGAAACCTTATCGCTATATACGCATAATACGTCGCGCGATATATTTTTTTTCATTTTCGTATGCCTTACATTGCGGTCGTCGACAGCTGACTGCATGAAGCTTTCCGTGCCGATCGGGTTCTTCTAGGTACAGATTTTCGTCTTATTTTTTATATTTCTTTACTTATGCGTTAAGTACTGACTGGTTGTTTTTCTGTTGCCGTTTTTGCTATGTACGGGTAGGTAGCTTATCGTCGTTCAGCTCTTTTTATCCTTCGTGCTCCCGTAATTACTGGGTGATAGTAGATTTAGTGGATTTAGCTTTTTTGGCCCTTTTGGCTCCTGCTTGGGTTAGCTTTTTTGCTTTTCTTATTCCCTGTTGCACCTTTGGTAAAGGGTTGTCGTTATTTTTGGCGCGGATTATGTTAATCGTTTTTCTGTCGCCAGGTTCCTTTTTGTGCTGATTTTTAAGGATTAGAACTTAATGTACCTTTTTCGGGCTTTTGCATTTTCGCGCAATATGTCCGGGCTTACTGTAGTTATAGCAGGTAAGGGACTTTTCTTTCGACTGGATGGCCTTTAGTTCTATACGTCCTGGTTGCGTTTTATAGGAGGTGGAAGGCGTGGGGCGTTTTCGACCCTGGTTAGTTCCTTGGAACTTAAATCGTAGGGCGAACTGTTTACGTCGTTTTTGTCGTCGTTCAAACTGTCGATTATCGATTTTTACAGCTTTAACGATATATTTATCGCATGCGTTAAGTTGTTCGATTTTGATAATTTCGTTCTTAATATCGTCCTTTAATCTTTTGTAGAAAACGTCGATCAGGGTATCGTCTTTATCGTCGACCCATCCTACCTTAGATATAAGGTTCCTGAACTCGACGGCGTATTTATAAGTTGATTTCTTTTGTTTAAGCTGTAAAAGGTTTTATGTACCTTTTCGTTTTGCGTCCGGGTTATCGAAGTTATCCTTAAGCTTTTGTTCGAAGTTAACGCAATTTTCGAAGATTTTTTTAGTAGCTGTTTTTTAATCGTTTTCCATATTTTTTAGGTAGTTTCGTAACGTAGGCTTAAACCAATTTAAAACGTTCCCTTTTAAGAACCTTACCATAATAAGGATTCTATCGGCGTTATATTCGATCTTTTTTAATCGTAAATATATTTTAGCTTAGGTTAAAAAACCTTAAATGCTTTTTATGCTATCGTAAAATTCGGGTTTTTTAACTTTAAGTTTTAAAGTAACGGCTGTTAATACCGAATTAACTAACGTAACGGCTTAAATAGTAAATTGTTAAATATAGGCCTTAAGCTGTTAAATACGTTTTTACAGCTCCTAAATAAAAGTAGGAACGGTAATTTCAGTATTGGTCGATATTTTAACAGTGTTAAATATTGCTTAAAGTTTAACGGTATTATTAAACAAAAGTTTGCAACGTATAACGGTTATAAGTTTAATTAATTATTAAACTTAATCGTACGGTTTATGTTAACAGTAATATCATGGAAATTTAAGTAATAAAACGATAGTTACGTTTAGTAATAGCAAATATAAATTTAGATAACCAATTATTATTGCAAGCTGGTATTATCTAGCTTAGATTATAAGAAATAATAAATGTATATATATTAATCTTGGCTTAAGGTATTTAAGCGGCTTAAACCCTTAAGCCCGTTGAGCCCTTTAAGCCGGCCCTTACTAGCTTAAGGGGCTTAAAGCGCCAAGCACTTTGAGACCTTTGAGCCAGTTATATAACTTATGACCCACATCGGAGATATATCCCACAACCTCCGACCGTCCGACAATCGAGCCAAGGCCTTTGGCCATAACAGGTAGATATAGTCCCATAGATTTAGTGCTATTACTTTGGTTTGGAATTCGTTTCCCACTGCTTCCAATATTCCAGAACCAAATAAATTGTCTTTTCTTTTTAGTAGCTTTAGTTATTATAACCTAAAGTCGCTTGCCGATATAATCGTGATATCTGTATTAAATAAAACTGAGACTCTTAATTGTTAAATACAAGCGTGTATTTAGTATTGGGGTCAGAACTGGTATTATAGTTGTATTGATCATTAAGTCCTTAAACCGCGTCGGTCGGGGCTTTTACTGGTAGATGTGGCTAGTGTGGTCCCCACCCTGAGCCACAGGTAATCCGTGGCGTTCTATCTTCGAACTCCTGATATCAATAGTTATCTGATAATAGGCTTAAAAGGCTTAAAACGCCAAGCGTTTTAAAACCTTTAAGCCAGTTACGTAGCTCGAAACCCATATCGAAAATATGTCCCACAACCTCCGACCGTTTATTAATCGAGCCAAGGCCTTTGGCTATAATAGGATCTTCCCTTTTTAAAATGTTTGCCCTTAAAAATTTGTTTGTTTATCGGATTTGTTTGGTAAGTAACTTTCTTTTTTTATACTATTTTCTATTATTTAACTGCTATATTAAGTCGGATTGAAAAATAAAGGTTTTGCAAGCATAACAACGTTTTAATTTTGTCAAAACGAATCGGCTTTCTTGTTTTAACATATTTTCTAATATTTTCATTTCCGTTACAAATCCGAATCGAAAGTTTGCAAGGCATATCCTAACTTTAGGCAATGTTCTCGTTACGTTAAACATGGTAATTTTTGCGATTTATTTAGTCCTTATGTTTCTGAATACTAATAGCTTTTAGATAAAGAGAAGCAACCGGAACAGGAAGACAAATAAGCGCAAAAAGCCTTTTGTTTTGCCGCTAAAGAGATCGATCGCCTTCAAAAACTGCGTAAGGTTCTGCGCCGTCACGAGGTCGAAATGTTACGTCGGAATATTTAAGATATAGAAGCGATACCGGAATTCAAACGTTTGAAACGAAAGTAACAGTAACTGGAAGCCGAGGTTGCGTTTACGCAAGCCTTTGTGTCTACCGACTGGCCTCCCTTTAATGATGTAAATTGGAATACTTTTAATCCTGGCGCTTCCGGCGTTATTCATAAAATTTCTTTAAAAGGCGCTGGGCATTCGTAAAATACTTTGCGGGTTTCCAAGTATTTTCGGAATTTAAGTAATTTCTCCACTTAATTAGGTACTGGGTAAATCCCTTTTTTTTTACATATATTTAATATCTTTTCTACCTCGTAAACAGGTGTATCTGTTATAATCTTGTCGTTTTATCCTGCATTAACCTTAATTATATTTATATGCTAATTGTAATAAAGAATTATAAGAAATTGGATAAAGATTAATCTTCGGCGGTAGTTCTAATTTATGATTATTTTCTGAAATTTTCTTAACAATTTTGTATCGTCCGATATATTTAAAACCGAGTTTTTTAGTTTAGCATTTTGATTTAAGTGTTTTTAGTAATTAAGTAAACTATTCCCCTTTCCGCAAAGATTAATTCCTTTAACTCTTTTTGGTTATAGTATTTGCTTATTTAGTTATGTACGTATTTAAGCTTTAATTTTACTTTTACGTATAACTATTTTAGCTTTTTTTATCGTAAAAATTTCTTTAATGTTAACTAGTTTATTTTTGTATAAATTCTGGTAAACTTTAAGTATAAAACTAAAATTAGGAATTGTTGGAGCTATTATAATGCTTTCGTAATAATTAATGTTATAGATTAGCTATGTAACTGGTAACTTTTTAACTTAATTGTTCTGTTCGTAATTAATATAGCATAGTAAATACGTTTTTAACATTTGGTTAATTTTTTCTGTTTATTCGTTTATTCCGCGTTTAAATCCGTTGGATAATTTGTAATTTTATCTAAGTTAAGTTATTAATTTTTACCAGAATTTCGAAATAAAGGTAGTATTTTTATTCGAAACAATTTCTGTTAGGAGTTCGTAAGTACTAAGAATATATTTAATGAAAATATATAAGAATTGCTTTATATCGGTATTTGTATTCTAAGGTAAAAAATATAACAATTTTATAAATCGATTAACGATTACGAAAATGCTATCGTAATATATTTTTATAACTGGATCTTTTGATAAAGGAAGCTTAATAATAGAGTTAAATATAATCGAATTTTGTAGTCGCTTAACGACTGGTAGGAGTTGTAATTTTTTGTAAGGCTTATGCCGTCGTGCCTTTACATTGGCGCGAATATCGCATTATTATATTTAATAGTTTATCTTTTTTCATGATGAAGGTTTTAAAGTAATTAATTTGGTATCGGATTTATTTATCGTCGTAATTAAATATTTAACCTTCGGTATTTTCGGTTTCCTAAGAATATTTCCTATCTTTTTATGGTAGCTGTAATTTATTAATTATTTTTAAGGCATATAATTGCTTTTTATTACGCCGTAATCTATAAATGCGGTATATTGTTTGTTTTTAATTCGTATTTGTATTGTAATAGGTTTTTTCGTATTGTTTTTATTGCGTTTAAAGCTTTTCTAAGATATTGCTGTTTACTTTCGTTCTTTTTATTAGCTTAGGGCTTTATTATAGGTGGCTTAAGTTTTTTAGGCTGTTTTCAAATCATTGAATTCTTTTTCCAAGTTTTTTATTTTCGTCTTAGATTTATTTCAATTGCTGCTCTTGTCGTCGTAGCGTTGCTATCAAATATTCTACTTGGTTCTAGAACGCTTTCCTGGTAATATATTCTAGCTTTAGGGTTTTTCAGTTTTTACTCGGAAAAGAACCGATTTCTTTTTATATAGCTAATCGCTTTTCTGGGTTCTTCATAAAGGTTAACTGGATTCGTAAATCGGTGATCATTTTCTGGTAGTACTTTTTTACTATTTTTTGGATTAGTTCTTTCTATTTTTAGTGATCGTATTATTCGTAATAACATTAAGGTTTATATGCAGGGCAGTATTTGCTTTTTGGCCAGCTCCTGGTAGTTGCCAGTTCGTCGATATTTTATACCATTACCGTTTCGCGTATATGGCCGTACCACTCTTAATCCCTGGGATCGCTTTCAGTTCGATTATTAAAATCGAAGGCTTGTCGCTATATGCGCGTAATTCGTTACGCGATATATTCTTTCTCGTCCTCGTGTATTTCGCATTGCGGTCGCCGATAGCTAACCGCGTAAACCTTTTCGTACCGATCGGCTTTTCTGGGTACAGGTTTTCGTCCTATTTTCGGTACTCTTTTCGCTATTCGTTAAGTATTAACTGGTTATTTTTTTGTTGTCGTTTTTGCTGCCCGCAGGAAAGTAGCTTATCGTTACTTAACTTCTTTTATTTTTCGTGCTTTTATAGTTATTAAGTAATAGTAGGTCTAGTAAACCTGGCTTTTTTAGCCTTTCGGGCTTTTACCTGGATTAGCTTTTTAGCTTTTCTTATTCCCTGTCGCACCTTAGGTAAAGTGTTATCGTTGTTTTTAGCGCGGATTATATTAATCCTTTTTTTGTCGTCAGGTTCCTTTTTCTGCTGGTTTTTAGGAACTGGAGCCCAATATATATATTTCTTAGAGTTTCTGTACTTTCGCGCAATATGTCCGGGCTTATCGCAATTATAGCAGGTAACGGACTTCTTATCTTTCGACTGGATGGCCCTTAATTTCATGGATTTAAATTCAGTTCTATAGAAAATAGAAAACGTAAGGCGTCTTCAACCTTGGTGGGTTTCTTAGAACTTGGACTGTAGGGCGAATTATTTACGTCATTCTTATCGTCGTTCAAATTATCGATTGTCGATTTTTACAGCCTTAGCAATAAATTTGTCAAATACGTTAGGCCGTTCGATTTTAATAATTTCGTTCTTAATATCGTTTTTTAGTTCTTTGTAGAACCGTTAATTAAAATATCGTTTTCGTTATTTATTTATTTTGCTTTGGATATAAGGTTCTTAAATTCAACAGCACATTTTAAACTTGGTCCCTTTTGTTTAAGCTGTAAAAGGTTTTGTACAGCTTTTCGTTTTGCGTCCAGGTTATCGAAGTTATTCCTAACCTTTTGTTTGAAATTGCCGTAGCTTTTAAAAAATTTTTTAGTAGCCGTTTTTTAGTTCTTTCCATACTTTCCAAGTAATTTCGTAACGTAAGTTCGAATTAAATTAAAGTATCCCTTATAAGAAATTTTATAATAAGAAGGGTTTTATTAATATTGCCATCGATTATTTCTAATCGTAGCTATATTTTGGCTTAGATTTAAAAGCCTTGAATATTTCGGGTATTACCGTAAAGTTAGAGTTTTTAACTTTAGGTTTTAGGGTAACTGCCGGTACTGGGTTAGTTAAAACGGCAGCCTAATTAATAATTTGTTAAATACGGGCCTTAAGCTACTGGACGTATTTTTACAGCTGCTGAATTCAGGTAAGGACGGTAGCTTCGGTACTAGTCGACATTTTAACAATCTTAAATATTGTTCAAAGTTTAACGGTATTACTGAACAAAAGCTTGTAACGTATATCGGCTATAAGCCTAATTAATTATTAAACTTAAGTCGTAACTACCGTTTATATTAATAGTACTATTTGAGGAATTTAAGCAGTAAAGCGATAATTACGTTTAGTAATAATAAATATAAATTTGGATAATTAATTATTATTGCAAGCTGGTATTATTTAAATTATAGAAAATAATAAATATATATATTAGTTTAGCTTAAGGTGTTTAAACGGCTTAAACCTTTAACCTCGGACCCCACCTAATAAATTACCCTAGCAATGAATAAGACATTTCTCCATAACAACAACCATTCGCTATAACTTCACTTTGCAATATCTCAACAACCATTTGATCAATTGATTTCAGGTCAAGATGATTGATTTCGCTCGTGAACGTAGAATTCAGGATGTTAAGGATTTTATTGCGGAAGGTGGTTCCGAGACCCTTACGAGCGTACGATTCGATATACCCCAGTCAACCTTGTCATACCGCGTCTATGGTTCCAAATCGCGTTCCGAAGCTTAAAGTAACGCGCGCAAGCTTTCAGACGCGGAAAAGCAGAAGCTCGTTGACTGGATATTGCTTGAAGAAGTATACGGTCGCGCCCCGACGAAGAAACAGGTCCGTTAAATGGCTGAAGCCTTGTTAGGCCCGGAAGGGACTATCGAAAAATATTGAGTTGATTGCTTTATCGAACGCTACGATAAGATATATACGAAGAAACGCCGAATTATGCCTCGGGAACGTTTCGAGGTACGCGATTATAACGAAGTCCACGAACTTTTCCCTCTTATAGCCCAAATCCGAGCCAAATATAATATCCAGCCTACGAACGAATATAATATAAATAAAACGGGCATTCAAGAAAAGGAATAAGGCGATAAAACGGTCGTAGAAAGCTCGAAAATAACCCGTACGAAGCTTAAAAAGTCGGAAGTAACGTTATAGGTCTTCATTATCGAATATATCGGCTTCATATACGGGAAAAATACGGCCGCATATATTTTCAATAGCTTTACAGTACAAAAGTAATGGTTTCCCGACGATATCGAAAAAGCTGAATATACATTAACCTCGAAGGGGTAAACTAATAGCGCCGTTATGTTAAAATAACTAAAGTCCATTTTCCTTCCCGAAATTAAGCCGCGTTTTTTTTATAAATAATGATTACTTATTCTAAATAGCTATATTACTTACGTATCCCTTGTTTTTATGTGGAAATATATAAAGAACAGGATCGCTTTTATATATTTGCCACCTTTTTTAAGTGTTAACTTTCAGCCATTCGACGTTTCCGTCTTTTCCGTTCTCAAAAAGGAATATCGTAGGGCGCTATACGATGCCGGCAAAATCCTCGCGATTGCTCCTTAATATAAACGCCGTATGCTAAAAGCATATCGTAAGGCCGTAAAAATCGCCTTTACCAACAAAACCATTAAAGCCGGATAGCGTTACACCGGCATATTTCCTTTTAAGCCCGAAACGGTATTAAAGGACCCCAAGATAGCACCCTAGCCGGCCCCTAAGCCGAAAACACCCCCGGAAAAGGTAATCACAACTCGTAACGAGGTTTTCCATATTCCTTACAGGGCTAAGGAATTACGGAAAAGTATGCGAACGGCCGTACGCAACCATGCGAAGGCATCTCGCGATGTACGGGGTGTAATAGCTAAAGCGGCTAAAGGACTTGACGATCTTAACACCGAAAATAGAACGCTTCGCTACGAAAATCGCAACCTGGGAGCGAAACTCGAAAAATACGAACGTCCCAAACGCCAAACAGTTGCTAAGCAGCCGAATAAGATTTTTGCGAATTTAACAGACATCAGGTCGGCTAAGGACAAAGCAATTAAGCGTTTAGAGCCTATAGAAACTGGCGATCAGGTTACAATTGACAATTATATTAAAAAGCAACCTGCTAAAAAACGGCAGCGCAATTCCAAATAGCCTAGATAGCTTTATTTTATCATGAAATACGTTGTTACGTTGTTAAACGACTTCTGAATGTGTAGGTTACTATCAATTTGTATGTGTTTTGCCTATTCATTGCTAGGGTAATTCATTAGGTGGGGTCCGAGGTTAAGCCCGTTAAGCCTTTTAAGCCGTCCTTATGGGCTCAAAGGACTTAAAACGCCAAGCGCTTTGAGACCTTTAAGCCAATTACGTGGCTCGAGACTTATATTGGAGATGTGTCCCACAACCTCCAACCGTCTATCAATCGAGCCAAGGCCTTTGGCCATAATAGGTAGCACTGTTTTCGAATATGCTTGGACCGGGACCGAATCTCCCCGTTCCAATGCATCTAGCTGCCAATGTAAGGGATATTGGCTCTTATTAGCTGCCGATTGCCTCATCGAGATCAGGCCCTATTTTTGAGGTAGTGGCTGCGCCTACGGCGCAGCCGTGGCTAGAGCTTTCCCTCGAGAAGTAGCTTCAAGGGTCCAATGTATCAACTAAACCTTTTTAAGAAGAAGGCCCAGAAAAACAACAAAACCTCAAAAATAGAGCCTGATAGCAAGTTGTGATTTTTGGCCTTATTTGCAACGTTTCTATTGTCAGCTAGCAGGGGGTGCGCTAGCACCCCATATACGGAAAGGATCTCTCTGATCGGAACATATAGGTTCCGTGACTAGACTCCATAAAAATGAGGAATGCGTACTTTAAAACGCCTGCAGCTAGTTATCCAATATAATACAACTGATGTCCTTTATATTTGACAATTAATAGTTTTATTCGCTTAATTCGTGTTATTTATTAATTAATTAGCTGTTTTAAGACGATATAGGCTGTATATTAATAGCACTTATTTGTATATTTATTAGTTATAATAACGACCGCATTAACGACGTCCGCCGTTATTTATATTAGTTTTAAGAATTAGGACAAATTTAAGGCCGAATTTAAGATTAAAACTAAGGGATATAACTTATGGGATTATATTAATCCTGATTATAACGTTTTATAGCTTGTTAAACTTATAGCATTAGTTATTGTTTCCTATTTAAAAAGACGAATTCGTCCTTAGACGCAAATTAATACCCCGACCATTATAACTTTATCTTTATTCTTATTTTCTGGAGGAATTACCGAAAAAATCGATTATACGAATTATCCGATAAATACCTTCGAAATGATAACCGAAGGCAGATAAGCTTATAATCAGGATTTTGCAACCTATATTTATCTAAATTGGAAATACAAAACTTTTCGAAAAAATTTTAACGAATTCATAAAATAAGTTCTTAATAACGTTTTCTTATCGATTAAGTAGATTTCCTTAAGTTTAAATAACGACTTTAAGGGTTAATACGTTAAATTGTAACAATTAGGAAAGATTTACGATAATCGATTACTTATAAAAATTAAACGCAAGTACGAAAAACGATTAAAGTAAGTTCCGAAGGCCGTTAAGAAATTTAATGAATAGATAACGAAATGGCAGGAGATTATGGCTTAAGGTTAGCGCTACGGCGTTTCCGAAATAATTATGCCAGTTATTTAAACGAATTAGTTATGTACAGCAGTAACGCCGATTATGCCTAATTGGTCGAATTTATTTATGTTTCTTAAGCAGGATAATATTTAAAAAAAAACGATTAATTACTTAAAAATTAAGGTTAATCTTTTAAATTACTGAATTATAACGAATTTATAATAATTAGCAAAAAACGTTAAAGCAGCATTTCCGACTTTTTATAAAGCCCTAGCAAACCCCTTTAATTAAGACGATCTTAATTAGGAAAAGATTAAAAATATTAATAATTAATTACGTAATAGAACCTTTGCTAAAGGGCCGAAACGAGGTAATCGTAAAGGTTCCTAAGTAAGCTGAAATAACAGTAACAATAAACGGAAATGTTAAAAGTTAAACGCATAAGGAACCCGGTACAAAACGTACTTAAATTTTAGGCATACGTTACCTTAATGTTATTACGCGTTTCTTAATAAAGTTCCAGCAAAGTTTAAGCTTAATAAAGGAATTTTAATACTAGTTTAAAACCGGATTGCTTTTAATTAATCCTTAAAGAAAAAGATTAACCGTTTGTTGAAAATTATGGAAAAACCAATTACTTAAAAGATAAATTAACTTTTAAAGGAAGTAAAACGAATATTAGCATATTTTTTAATTTTTAATTAACGTAATACGATAAGTGTTACGTTTTACCTTTTGAAAAATTCGGTTATTTTAGACTTAAGGTTTATTATATATATCTTTAATTTAATCAGTAAGTTTCTGAATTATAAGACGACGATCCAAGGTGACGGTATGTACGTAAAGAATAATTTCGTTCCGATTAAAGGATATAAAAAAATAAATATATTACTTTAAAGCCTTAAAGGCCTTAAAGCGCTGCGTTTATATAACGTGGCTTACTGCGAGGATTTTGTATGTAACTTGGTATCTTTCCGGCAATTCCAAAAAAAAGGGTATTAATAAGATAACCGGGAAATTAATAACTTTATTCGAAATAAATATAATTAAGTAATTATTACGTTAATAAATAAGTTTAATTAATTCGTTATCGAAAATATTAACGTAATAATTACTTATGTAACTTTTATAATTTATAGACGAAACGTTAATTCATATACAGCGAAACTATTACGAATCGGTGACGGTACGACATGGTACTTAAAACTAGGATATTTAAAGCCTGAAATAATTGCCTAGTTGCAGTCCTATATAAGGGAAGTCCGCCTAAAGGGTTTTATAACAGTCGAATGCTAAGCATATGGTAAGGCGAAAGCTAAAAGGTAAATACGTTGCGAGCCGAAAAAAGGAGCTTTCGGATTAGGACAGCGAATCGCCATTAACTTTATAAATTTCGAAAAAAACTTTAAAGGATATAAATACGTTATATTTGCAACCGATAAGTACTTATGATATATTTAGGATATTTATTTAAAAAATCGAAAGCAAAATATATTAATTATAACGTTTCGATACCTTTTAAGGGTTTTAAAGAACCAGGATAAGATTTTCTTATGGGTATTCGAATACGATAACGAAATTTTGAAAAATTACCAGCTTCGAAATATGTTCCAGTCGCCTTTTTTCAGTATTAAACTTAAGCCTTTAATACCGTACATCTAGGCCCAAAACGAAGGTGTAAAGCGTTTAAGGGGTATAATTAAGGAAAAAGCGATTACGATACGAAATAGCGTTAAATTACCTTCGTTTCTGAGCGTATATATTTTCAAAGCGGCAGTATATTTGTATAACCGTACCCCCAAATACGCATTTTTCTGGTAAAGCTTATACGAGGTTTATTATATTTACCTGACGTATAAAAACGGCGTTGCAGTACTTAATCGGAAACTTTAATAGGCTTACTTGCGAATATATGGCTATATGGCTTATGTTATAATAGCTGCCGTTATAAAGAAAAAACAAAAACTTTAAAAATTAAACCCTAAGGTATAAATTGGGTTTTTCGTCGGCTATCGATTTACGAATATTTACGAGATTTAGAATCCATTAATTATTAAGGTTATCGCTATTCGAAACGTATTATTTAACGAAAAGGCTACTTTTTTAGGTAATATCAAAAACTTAAAAAACGATTTTTTGTACGTTATAGAAAAAAAGCTATAAAAGTTACTGCGATAAGTAAAATTACTTAATTAAGGCTTAAGTTACCTAAATATATAAACATAAAAAAAACAAAAATTTAAACGGAATAATTTAATTACCGGTTAAATAAAAAAAGTAACTTTAAAGTGGTATAAACGTACGAAACGTACGGAATAAGGAAAAATAAATTCACTTACATGGAATTAATTATTTTTATACGACAGTTATATTTAAATTATTTCCGTTCTTTAATTTATTACCTTTATTAGCGTTTATTTTAATAATTATTACGATTAATATGTTAACGGAAATAATAAAGGTAACCTTAGATTTTTATCGTTTTATTTAATTTAAAATAACGGTAAAAAACGAAAATACCTTACGGGTTATAAATATAAGTTTTCCGTACGTTTTACATCGAAAGGATAGTTATCGGTACGATTACAAAATATAAAAAATTACGTTTAACGTAAAACGATTAACTTACTTTATTAATACGATCGATAATCGGCCGGTAAGTTACGGAAATTTAAGGAAAATAATTACCCGAAATACGCGTTATTTTAATCGGAAAAATTTCGATACGAAAATATATAAAATCCTTAAATTGCGAAACCGGTTATATAGGTACGATTTACCGCTATTACTATAAAGCTATAAAAAGTTAAATATATACCCGTTAAAGAAATTATTTCGTAAAACCGAAAAGATTTACTTATAAAATTATAAAAAAATATAATTTTAAAAAGTTATTAATTAAATTTTTGCTAAAAAGAAATAAGTTTTAAGGTATATATAAATATATATTTATAAATTCGATAAATATAATTAATTATAAAAATGTAAAATATATTTTGTCGTACGGGGTAATTAATAATTAAAAAACGTTTATAATAATATATACGTATTTACTTCAGCTAAAAAGTTATTTAAAATCTTAATCGTTATCGCGGCCAGATTCAACCTAAAGCTTAAGCAATACAACGCGGTAACCGTTTTCGTTAATGCTAACTTACCTTATAAAATATATATAAAAATACCCTTAAAATATTCGTATTATAACAAAATTCTTTTAATTAAAAAAGCATTATATAAATTAAGAAAATTATTTTTATTTTAATAATAGGAATTTATTAAAACGTTTAAAAATTTAAAACTTAATTCCGTTTTTTATAAACCATATTATTTTATTCGTTAAAAAGTATTTTTTTTTTTCTGAACGATATCGTTACGGCGTACTGTAAGAAAAATTAAGATTTCGTCGATCAGGTAATTTAACAAATAAAGAAGCGATATATTTTTATAAAAAATAAAAACTTATAATAGTTTTTAAAAATCGAAATAATTAAAAATAAAGCTAAAAAAAAATTGGCTTTTTTAATTTAACTTTATAAATAAGTTAATTAACTTAATCTTAAAAAAAAGTTTAAATAACCTTTTAAATACGTTAATAACGAACGTTAAGCTGTTGCCGAATCCTAATTTGGCCTATCCAAAGTTTGTTAACAAATACCAGAAAAAAATCGGTTCCATTTTATACGTAGCAATTAATACGCGACCCGATATAGCCTTTACGGTATCCCGATTTGCCCGATTTAACCTAAACCCTAATAACGCGTATTATGAAGTTACCGATCGGGTTATATTATACTTAATCGGGATTAAATTATTAACGTTACAGTTTAAAGATAAAAATTCGTTAAATATTTAAAGCGACGTTTTTTTTGCCGATAATACGATTAATTAAAAAAGTTCTTAAGCTTATGTTATAAGGTTATTCGGAAAAAATAATAAAATAACGGGCGAACAAACAGGATATAATAATTACTTTTATAACAGAAACGAAATTATTATTTTTTACGTAAATTACAAAAAAAGCCTTATTTAATTTTTAATTAATTAAAGAATTAGGAATTACCTTAAATGCCGGACCGTTATATATGTAATACGATAATCGATAAATTATTCGGCTTATTAACGCCGACGTTACCTTATTACAAACGAAATTACGGTACGTAAATATATATAATTATTAATTACGAAAAGCCGTAAAAAGAAATATAATTAAAATGGATTATACGCTTACGGGCGATATATTAATTAACGGATTAATAAAGGCCCTATTACGAAAACCTTTTAAGCATTTCAAAAAGTAACTAGAATTAATGGATATTACGGAAGCCCTTAACCGGCGGAGGAACAACCTGCGAGTAATTTCAAACGAGGAATTAGCTGATTAAGAGGATTCGATCGCCGGAAGAGAGGTGAAATGGAACGTTACGGCTTTAGGAAGTAATAAAGTGTAATAGTTAACGCCGTGATTACGTCGAGGCGTTAAGGGGGTGTATTAGTTAGCAGGGGGTGCGCTAGCACCCCATATACGGAAAGGATCTCTCTGATCGGAACATATAAGTTCCGTAACTAAACTCCATAAAAATGAGCAATGCGTACTTTAGAGCGCCTGCAGCTAGTTATCCAATACAACACAACTGATGTCCCCTATATCTGACACCTATACAAATTCGTAAGAATCATCACCGTTAACTGTTGCAATATATATTAATTGCGTAATCTTTAACGTCCCACGCAAGTACGCGCAATACATAAGTACGCGCAACACTTCGTCAGCTAGCAGGGGGGTGCGCTAGCACCCCATTTACGGAATGGCTCCCTTTGATCGGAATATATAGGTTCCGTGACTAGACTCCATAAAAAGAGGAGTGCGCGTTTTAAAGCGTCTGCAGCTAGTCATCCCATACAACACAATTGATGTTCCCTATATCCAATAATTAAGAGAGCCTTATTCGCTTAAATCACGTTATTATCAATTGATTAGCTGCTGCTGAGACGATATAGGCCGTACATCTACAGCTTCTAGATAAGTGCACGTATTATCTTAAGGCTTGTTGCGGACGCTAGGTTGCTATTCTTTCTTCTTAAGCCGACCGCAACCTACCGAGTTCAGCAGCTATTAATAGCAATTCTTTACCACAACCTTTCTGCTGGCTAAAAGACCTTGTTTATCCTATATAGCAAGTATTCATCTTTCTGGAAAACGTTTGTTTTAATCATCTCATTACGTAGGTATCGAATTGTTGCGAAATCAAACCCGATACGCCCTGCCATACGTTCCGCGAGACGCTCTCCGAGACGCCCCGCAAGACGCCCCGCACGGACCCCCAACATGCCTACAACGCGCTTTTAACGCATTCTATTACACGTTCTCCGACGTATATCTTCGACGTATTGGAGCCGGACGGGAAATGCCCGCGTATTTGAGTTAGGGATTCGGTCGAGAATAGGTATCTAGTCGGTCGGCTTTGGGTCGTACGAAATGGGGGAAATATTAGCTTGGATGCGTTAGGCGTTAGTCGTTGCGGGAGGGTTAGCAGGAAGAAATGGCAATATGACGTCCGCAACAAGCCTTGATATAATGCGTGCACGTGTCCAGAAGTTGTAGATACGGACGGCAAAAGAAAATACGATTAATTGAAATCAATGCGATGTGTTGTGGTTGAGTTATTTGGATTGATTGTTGCGCAGTGCCAAAAAGTGTGCCGCTCACTTGTGTGTGCCGTTCACTTGTGTGGTACGTTGATATTAAAAGAACAAAATTAGTTTTACTCGACGACGATAGATATATTATTTTTCTTAGAATCCCGGACGATAAAGGTACGTTAAGCATGAATTAATTTCTTTAAATCGTTAAAGGTTAAGCGATCGAATAGTAGATTTCAATTTGGAAGAAGATTTTAAAATAAATTCATGGTTCGCCAATCTTCCTCTGGGTGATTTAAGGAAAACATGCGGTGCTTTGATCGGCGAGACGACATTTTCCGGGGCGTAAATAATTATTTATTTAGCCACGACCCGGATATTAATAAATTAGCTAAACTTGAAAAGCTTATTATAATTTTAAAGCTAACGCTCTATACAAGTACGCGCAACACACAAGTACGCGCAATACTTTTTGACACCTGTCAGCTCCATTCTTAATTTGCTTAACTACAACATATCAAATTGATTCCAATTAATCGTATTCTTTTTCGCTAACCGTAGCTACAACTTCCTGGGCAAGTACATACATTATACCAAGGCTTATTACGGACGTTAGATTGCTATTTTTTTCCAGCCAATCTGTATGCGACCGTTTAACCTGTAACCCGTTCAAGCTAATATTACCCTTATTTCGTACGCATAAAAGCTAACCGACAGGAAACCTATTATCTATCGAATACCCAATCCAAATATATAAGCTCTTTTATCTAGATGTAATACATTGGGAGTATGTACGTCGGAAAACGTGTTAGGGAGTGGATTTGAAAGCGCGCTGCGGGACGGATTACGGGGCGTATTGGGGTGTTATGGGACGTGTTAGGGCGTTGTAGAGCGTGTCGTCGTAGAACGCGTCGTAGGACGTGTCGGTTGGGATTTCGCAGCAACTCGATTCTACGTAATTAAATAATTAAAACAAACGTTTGCTAGAAAGATAAATACTTCCTATATAAGGTAAACAAATCCTTTTAGCCAGCAAAAAGGTTGTAGCAAAGAATTGCTGCTAACAGCTGCTGAAGTTGGGCGGTTGCAGGCGGGTTGGCAGGAAGAAATGGCAATTCGGCGTCCGCAACAAGCTTTGATATAATGCGTGCACTTGTCCAAAAGTTGTAGATACGGTCGACGCAAGATAATACGATTGATTGGAATCAATTTGATGTGTTGTGGTTGAGTTATTTCGATTTGCTGTTGCGAGGTGCCAAAAAGTGTCCCATTTATTTGTGTCTCCCGTTCACTTGTGTAGAACGTTACTTTAAATATGTTTATGACTTTCTAACAGTATATTCCGAGCGTATAATACGTTACTAAATTTGCTTTATAAGCTTACCACTAACACCTTAAAGCATATAAATTAAAAGCCTAATACCCGTAAAAAGTTCCCAAGAGTTCATGGATATGGAACAGATACCAAAGAACAAAGCTAATATAAAAAGTATTATTATACGACCGGGCGACTACCTCGTACTATTAACTTCCAAATACTATAATTTAAATAAGATTATTTAATTAGAAATTACTAAAATAAGTACTAACATATAACTTCAAAGAATTTAAACGCTCTGAATATTATATCTAGTAGCTGAGACAAGGTTTATATATCTAGTATATTCGTAATATTAGCTTAGGTGATAATCATCTATTATAGCATTTCGGGTCTGGTTCCTAATAGCTTTTAAAACATTATCCAAATACAAAAACTTTAAATATAATACGATATATCTCTTTAAGATAAACGGTAAATTCTTTTACAATTTTCCCGACGATATTTAAATAATGCAGAATTATATTCCAAACGAACTTAAAAATTAGCAATAAACGTTGTTATAGGCTAGACAACCGTATATTACCAAAGAAAAACTACCGCCTTTCGCCTTCCGAATACTAGAAACTCCGGTTATCGCCAAATCTAATCGCAATAGCTCGTCGCCTTTTCTTTTTTTTTAAACAAGAAAAAAATCTCCCTAAAGATGTACGTACTTTTAGCTGCAAACGGACAAACGATCATTAAAAAGTAGTAAATAAAGAAAGTTGAACAATAGTTTAAAACAAAACCAAATAGGAGTCGAAATAATTAATAAAACCACTTATATATAGAAATTTCAAATACTAGACCAAAACTTCGAAAACGGAAATTTCCGCTTGTATTTGCCGGGTATATATTATAAAACCCTGATACTTTACGCTTATATTTAAAGTTACTTAATACTGCCTTACTTTTCTAACAATGTACCTTTGTTATAACTGTCAGATATAGGGGATATCAGTTGTGTTCAATTAATTGGCTAGTTGCGTGCATTCTCGCAACGCGTACTGATCTTTGAAGTAGTCTAGCCACGGAACATA
Source organism: Monosporascus sp. mg162 (assembly GCA_004155945.1). Taxonomy (NCBI): domain Eukaryota; kingdom Fungi; phylum Ascomycota; class Sordariomycetes; order Xylariales; genus Monosporascus; species Monosporascus sp. mg162. The sequence continues at coordinate 44,122 of QJNY01000272.1, forward strand.
AATGCTCCGATCAGAGGGTATCTTATCGGATATGAATGCTAGCGCACCCTGCTAGCTGACACACCCCCTCAACGCCTCGACGCAGTCACGGCGTTGACCGTCACACTTCATCACTTCCTAAAGCCGCAATATTCCATTCCACCTTTCCTCCGGCGATCGAATCCTCCTGATCAACCAATTCCTCCTTTGAAATCACTCGCAGGTTGTTCCTCCGCCGATTAAGGGCTTCCGTAATATCCACTAATCCTAGCTGCTTTTTAAAATGCCTGAAAAATTTTCGTAACAGGGCCTTTATTAATCCATCAGCCAACATGTCGCCCGTAGGCGTATAGTCCACTTTAATCATATCCCTTTTTGCGGCTTTTCGCAACCAATAATTATATATATCCACATACCGCAACTTCGTTTGTAACAGGGCGACGTCGGCGTTAATAAGCCGAATAATTTATCGATTGTCGCACCATATATTTAACGGTCCAGTATCTAAAATAATTCCCAATTCTTTAATTAATCGAAAACTAAATAAAGCTTTTTTTATAACCTGCGCAAAAAATAATAATTCCGCTTTTATTGTAAAAGTAATTATTATATCCTACTTATTCGCCCGTTATCTTATTATTCCTCCGAATAACTTTATAACATAAACTTGGAAACTTTTTCGATCGATCGTATTATCCGTAAAAAAAACGTCGTTCCAAATATTTAATAAATCCTTACCCCCGAATTATAACGTTAATATTTTAATCCCGATTAAGTATAATATAACCCGATCGGCAGTTTTATAATATACGTCGTTAAGGTTTAAATTAAATCGGGCAAATCGGGATACCGCAAAAGTTATATCGGATCGCATATTAACTATTACGTACAAAATAAAACCGATTTTTTTTTGGTATCTATTAACAAACCCTAAATAGGTTAAATCAGGATTCGGCAGTAGTTCGACGCTTATCATTAACGTATCTAGAAAATTATTTAGATTTTTTTTGGAATTAAGTTAATTAGTTTATTTATAAAGTTAAATTAAAAAAGCCAAATTTTTTTTTTAGCTTTATTTTTAATTATTTCGATCCTTAAGAATTACTATAAATCTTTACCCTTTATAAAGGTATATCGCTTTTCTATTTGCTAAATTACCTGATCGACGAGGTTTTGATTTTTTTTGCGGTACGTTATAACGATATCGTCCATAAAAAAAAAAAATAAGTACCTTTTAACGAATAAAATAATAAGGTTTATAAAAAACGGAATTAAGTCCTAAATTTTTAAACGTTCCAGTAAATTCTTTTTACTAAAACAAAAATAATTCCCTTAATCCATATAATATTTTCCTAATTAGGAAAATCTTATTACGATACGGGTATTTTAAGGGTATTTTTATATATATTTTATAAGGTAAATTAGCATTAACGAAAATATTTACCGCATTATATTACTTAAGCTTTAGGTTAAATTTAGCTGCAATAACGATTAAGGTTTTAAATAACCTTCCAACTAAAATAAATACGTATATATTACTATAAACGTTTTTTAACTGTTAATCGTTCCGTACGACGAAACGTACTTTGCATTTTTGCAATTAATTATGTTTGTCGAACTTGTAAATATATATTTATATATACCTTAAAACTTATTTTTTTTTAGCAGAAAACTAATTAATAACTTTTTAAAATTACATTTTTTTATAACTTTATAAATAAGCCTTTTCGGCTTTACGAAATAATTCTTTTAACGGATATATATTTAGCTTTTTATAGCCTTACGGCGGTAACGGTAATTCGCGCCTATATATTTAGTTTCGCGATTTAAGAATTTTATATATTTTCGTATCGAAATTTTTCCGATTAAGATAACGCGTATTTCGGGTAATTATTTTCCCTAAATTTTCGCAACTTACCGGCCAATTATCGATCGTACTAACAAAATAAGCTAATCGTCCTATATTAAATGCGGTTTCTTATACTTTATAATCGTACCGATAATCATCTTTTCGACGCGGAACGTACGGAAAGCTTACGTTTATAACCCGTAAAATACCTTCGTTTTTTACCGTTACTTTAAGTTAAATAAAATAATAAAAGCTTAAAATTATTTTTATTATTTCCGCTAGCGTATTAATCGTAATAATTATTAAAGTAAACGTTAATAAAGGTAATAAGCTAAAAAACGGAAATAATTCGAATATAACGGTCGTATAAAAATAATTAATCCTATACAAATAAACTTATTTTTCCTTATTCCGTACGTTTCGTACGTTTATACCACTTTAAAACCACCTTTTTTGTCCAACCGGTAGCTAAATTATTCCGTTTAAATCTTCGTTTTCTTTTTATATTTATATATTTAAATAATTTAAGCCTTAATTAAGTAGTTTTATTTATCGCAATAACTTTTATAACTTTTTTTTTATAACGTACAAAAAATCGTTTTTTAAGTTTTTAATATTATTTAAAAAGGTAACCTTTTCGTTAAATAATACGTTTCGAATAACGATAACCTTATTAATTAATAAGTTCCAAATTTCGTAGATATTCGTAAATCGGTAACCGACGAAAAACCCAATTTATACCTTAAAGTTTAACTTTTAAAATCTTTATTTTTTCTTTATTACAGCAGTTATTATAATATAGGCTATATAACCATATATTTGCAAGTAGGCCTATTAAAACTTCCGATCAAATATTGCAACGCCGTTCTTATACGTTAAATAAATATAATAAACTTCGTATAAGCTTTGCCAAAAAAATGCATATTTAAGGGTACGGTTATATAGATATATTACCGCTTTAAAAATGTATACGATCAAAAACGAAAATAACTTAACGTTATTTCGTATTATAATCGCTTTTTCCTTAATTATACCCTTTAAGCGTTTTATACCCCCGTTTTGGGCCTGGATATACGGTATTAAAAACTTAAGTTTAATATTAAAAGGAAACGATTAAAGCATATTTCGAAGTTGGTAATTTTTTAAAATTTCGTTATCGCATTCGAATACTTGTAAAAAAACCTTATCCTAATTTTTTAAAACCCTTAGGAAATATCGGAACGTTATAATTAATATATTTTACTTTCGATTTTTTAGGTAAATATCCCAAATATATCTTAAGTATTTATCGGTTATAAATATAACATATTTATATCTTTTAAAGTCTTTTTCGAAATCTGTAAAATCGATGGCGATTCGCTGTCCTAATCGGAAAGCTTCTTCTTTCGGCTTGCGGCGTATTTGCCTTTTAGCTTTCGCCTTGTTACATATTTAGCATTTAACTATTATAAAACCCTTTAAGCGGACTCCCCTTATATAGGACTGCAATTAAACGATTACTTCGGGCCCTAGGTATCCCAGTTTTAAGTGCCATATCGTACCGTCACCAATTCGTAAGGGTTTCGCTATATATAAGTTAACGTTTTATCTATAAATTACGAAGGCTACATAAGTAATTATTACGTTAATATCTTCGATAACGAACTAATTAAACCTATTTATTAACGTAACAACTACCTAATTATATTTATTTCGAATAAAGTTATTAATTCCCCGGTTATTTTACTAATACCCCTTCTTTCGGAGCTGCCGGAAAAATACCAGGTTATATGCGAAATTCTCGCAATAAGTTACGTTATACAAACGTAACGCTTTAAGGCCCTTAAAGCTTTAAAGCAATATATTTACTTTTTTATATCCTTTAATCGGAACGAAATTATTCCTTACGTACATACCGTCGCCTTAAATCGTCGTTTTATAATTTAAGAACTTACTAATTAAATTAAAGATATATATAATAAACCTTAAATCCAAAATAACCGAATTTTTTAAGGGGTAAAACGTAACGTTTATCGTATTGCGTTAATCAAAAATCAAAAAGTACGCCAATATTCGTTTTATTTCCTTTAAAAGTTAATTTATTTCTTGGGTAATTAATTTCTTTATAGTTTTCGACAAACGGTTAATTTATTTCTTTAAGAACTAATCGGAAATAATCCGGTCCTGGATTAATACTAAAACTTCCTTATTAGGCTTAAATTCTGCTGGAACTTTATTAAGGAACGCGTAATAATATTGGAATAACGTATGCCTAAGGTTTAAGTACGCTTTATACCGAATCCCTTATGCGTTTAACTTTTGGCGTTTCCGCTTATTGCTGTTACTATTTCGGCTCGTTTGGAAACCTTTACGACTACCTTATTTCGGCCCTTTGCCAAAGGTCCTACCACGTAGCTAATTATTAATATCCTTGGTCTTTTCCTGATTAAGATCGTTTTAACCGGAAAAGTTTATTAGGGCTTTATAGAAAGTCGGGAACGTTACCTTAACGTTTTTTGCTGATTGCTATAAATTCGTTATGGTCCAGTAATTTAAAAAATTAACCTTAATTTTTAAGTAATTAATCGTTTTTTTTTGGATATTATCCTGCTTAAAAAGCATAAATAAATTCGATTAACTAGGCATAATCGGCGTTACTGCTGCATATAATTAATTCGTCCAGATAACTAACATAATTATTTCGGAAATCCGGTAACGTTAACCTTAGGCCATAATCTTTTGCCATTTCGTTATTTATTTATCAAATTTCTTAACTGCTTTCGGGGCTTGCTTTAATCGTTTTTCGTATTCGCGTTTGGTATTTATAAGCAATCGGCTATCGTAAACCTTTCTTAATTATTGCAATTTAACGTATTAACCTTTAAGATCGTTATTTAAACTTAAGCAGATTTACTTAATCGATAAGGAAACGCTATTAAAAACCTATTTCATAAGCTCGTTACAGTTCTTTCGAAAGGTTTTATATTCCCGGTTTAAATAAGTATAGGTCGCAAAGTCCTAATTATAAGCTTATCTGCTTTCGGTCGTTATCTCGAAAGTATTTATCGGATAATTTGTATAATCGATTTCTTCGGTAATTCCTCCGGAAAATAAAGATAAGGATAAGATTATAATAATCGGGATATTAATTCGCGTTTAAGGACGAATTCGTTTTTTTGGATAAAAGGTAATAACGGATGCTATAAGTTTAACAAGCCATAAAACGTTCTGATTAGGATTAATATAATCCTACAGGTTATAACCTTTAGCTTTAGTCTTGAATTCGTCCTTAAATTTGTTCCAGTCCTTAGGACCAGTATAGATAACTGCGGACGTCGACGGTACGGTCGCCATTGTGGCTAATAAAGTATATAGATAATTGCTACTGATGTACAACCTATATCGTTTCAGCAACAGCTAATCAATTAATAAATAACGCGAATTAAGCGAATGAAACTCTTAATTGTCAGATATAAGGGACATCAGTTGTGTTCAATTAATTGGCTAGTTGCGTGCACTCTCGCAACGCGTACTGATCTTTGAAATAATCTAGCCACGGAACATAAATGCTCCGATCAGAGGGTATCTTATCGGATATAAGTGCTAGCGCACCCTGCTAGCTAACAATAACCGCTTTACTATACCCTGTCTCCATGTCGTACCACTTCCAGAAACGAGAACTACCCAGCAGTTCCTTAAAACTCTTAAACGCGACGTTACAATTCCCGGTCATTTGTAGGAATTCGGGCAAATTCCCGCGACCTCGTAACCTTTAATATATATAAAATATAAGCTTTTCTTCCCAAAACGGAAAAACGTAGTAAAGAAGTATAGCTAGTACAGGCTGAAAGTAGGCGTCCTAAAAGAGTTAAAACGAAGGAACAAAAGTATGGCATTTGCGGCAAGGTCTGATAAAATGTGCGTATTTATAAAAAAAACCTGTAAATATATTTAGCGAAAAAGAATCTGTTTAGTTTTAACTGATTTTATGATTACAGTTGATCAATTTAGATTTGTTACCGCAAGGTGTTAAAAGCCGATCCGTTTATTAAATTAAGCCGTTTAATAGTATAAGACGTTATATTTTATTCTTATTTTTAAAAACTTACTTAGTAGAAGTTGCTCAAATATAAATAAAAACGATTTAATACAACAGTATTTTCAATAATCATTGTTTATCGATTTAATATTATTTATCTTTCTTTTGCTTTTATAAAACTCAATATAAGAAGTTAAATATATTTAATACACTTAGGATATTAAGCTAGATTTTGTCTTACACATACGTAATAGTTTGTAAAGAATCCGAACATGAAATATAGCATTTTTCGTATATGATTTATTTAGTTATAACTAATCATTTTATTGTTGTGTAATATGCTGAAAAATTGTTGCAGAAATTGGGTAAATTTGGGAAGTTGTTACGGCCTGCTCACCCGTAGCACGTCGGAGCTCTTATATAGCTGTAAGCACTAGAATAATTACTACAATTGAGATCATTCCATCGATCTTTTGCCCTGGTCGCGTAGTGGCATTGGTGCAGACATAACACCATGATCGCATGACAGCAGGTGACGCCTCAGTACTGGGTTCGATCTAGCGTTTCTGTACGAATCATTCATTTTTGTATCATTCGAATAATTCGTTGAATCAATTCGAATTGTTCTTAAACGTTCCGGACTTTTCGGACCACCTGCCGCCGAAGACCCACATATTTAGGCGTTTCCTGTGTTGATAACAGGTGAACGAATCACCTGCAACAAGAGCTGCCTTTGCGAATTGCCGATCAATACGTTCCTTTTGCCTTGCCGTTTGGTGTAGGTGATCTCGTGAGATTTCTGACATTCCTTCAGCACTGCGTTGCCAGCGAGCGTAGGGCCTGCAGCTATAATTTAGGTGGCGTTTTAGTGACCCTGCAGTGCTAAGCATTTCGGAATCGCAGTGGCAGCAGCGAGATATATTGGGCCTTTCGGCGTCTTCGAAATGACTTCGGAGCTCGGTATCGTAGGGCCTGGGCATCTGAATTAGATGAAAATTACCCTGTTTGCTATACAAAATAAGCTGTAAAAGCGGGGGGAGGAGATGAAAAGGTGGTATTGCAGAGAGAAATGGGGTCGCGGGGAAGCGCATGGACCACCGAAAGGTTCGTTTGCGAATGATTCCGCATTATACGCAATTTAACAATGATCCGGAATGATTCCGATCATTCGAACCTTTAGAAAAGTTCGATCCCCAGACTAGCCGTTGCTTACCAGCCGGTGCCGAAAAAAATAATGCACACTTTTAACCCATCCACTTATAGCTATAATATAACAACAGAAATCAACGGACCATTGCGATACGGATAAAACTGACCCGATATTCGGAGAGAGCGACATATTACGAAAAGAGTGATATTTTTAAAAATTAATTGTTAACATTGTTTGTCGATTTAGTTGCGAGTTGCAAACGCTGCATCTAAGAGAAATGGTAGTGGAAATGGCAGTTAGCTTAGGGTGGGTCAATTGAAAGTGTGCATTTTTTGGGGGGGCATTGGCTGCTTACAAGGTTTGTCCTAAAGCACAGTGGGGCAGTGCGGGGTAAACCTTCCGGGTTTGGGCAGCTGTGGCCCGATAAGCCTTGCCACCTTATCGCGGTAGATCCAGTGGCTTGGGGGCCAAGCTATTGGAAGGGGAGCATCGTGTTATGGCCTGGTCACCCGTAGCGCGTAGTAGCTCTGATACAGCTGTAAGCACCAGAATGATTGCCACAATTGCGATCATTCCACCGATCTTTTGCCCTGGTGGCGTAGTGGCATTGGTGCAGCCATAACAGAAGTTGCGCCACTCCTTTTGCGCCTTCGAACTGCGCGCTGACGAAGATAGAACTTTACATCGATGAATCATTACAAGCCGAGGCCAGCTAAGTTGCCAACGATGAACAAACCAAGCAATCTAGTTGGTTCTGCTTATAATAAGTATATTATGCGGTTGGCTGCAACCCAGCATGCATGCTGCGTTTTAGGACAACTGATTTCCACTTACGCGTGTGATAGAGTATTGGAACTATAACGTACAGTCCGGGGATGTCCTGTAATGAACTATTGCCGGATATAGGAGACATCAGTTGTGCTGTATATTGAAAATCACTAGCTGCAGATGCTTTAGAACGCGCATTGCTCTTTAATGGAGTCTAGCTACGGAACTCATATGTTCCCATCAAAGGGAGCCTTTCCGTATATGTGGTCTAGCGCACCCTTTGCTAGCTAACATACCCGCTTAACGCCTTCAAGCATCTATGGCGTTAATCGTGATACTTTTTTATGTCTTAAAGATACAGCCTTTTATTTTACTTTTCCTCCCGCGATTAAAGACTGTTAATTAGTCAATTGTTTCTTAAAATCTATCACAAAGTATTTCTCCGCAAATCAATGGATTTCTTAAAATTTATGAGGCTTAATTATTTTGGGAAATACTTTGAAAGATTACATAATAAGGTTTATGAATTTTTTATTTAACATATTATCTGTAAGCCTACAATATATTCTAAGAAAAAACTTTTGAAGTATTTTCGTTTACTGAAATTATATATATAACTATGCCGAAATCCTGCTTATAATAGAATTACATCAGGGTGAATAAACCGAATTATTTGATATATATTCAACTGTTATAACGTTCTACACCACCGAATGGGTCACTTTTTGGCAGCTTACAACAACACACTTAAATTACTCAACTACAACAGATCCAATCAAACCAAATTAATCGAATGCCTCTTTGTTAACTAGATCTACAGCGTCTTTCCAAGTGCGCGTATTATATCAAGCCTTGTTGCAAACACCATGTTGCCCTTTCTTCCTCCTAACCCGCGTGCGACCGACCACCTTCTAACGCGTCCAAGCTAACATCACCCCCATTTTGCCAGAACTAAAGCCGACCGACGAGAGAACGATTATTAGCCGAGTCCTGAACCCAAATACGCGAGCATTTTCTGTCCGGTTTTAGTACGTTAGAGATATACGTCAGGAAACGTATTATAGGACGTGTTGAAGGGCGTGTTACTGGACGTTGCGCAGGGCGCTTCGGTATGTGGCGGGGCGTGTGACAGGGCGTATCGGGCTTGATTTCGCAATAATTCGATACCTACGTAATTAAATAATTAAAATAAACACTTCTAATCCAAAGAAATACTTACTAAAACGGAGAAACAAGTTCTTTTGGCTGGTAAAAAGGTGGTGGTAACAGAATGCTGCGACTAGTTGCTGAAGGTTATCGGTTGCATATAGATTAGGACGAGAAATGGCAACATGTGTTAGCAAGCAGGGGTTGCGCCAGCACCCCATATACGGAAAGGCTCCCTCTGATCGGAACATATATGTTGCGTAACTAGATTCTATAAAAAGAGGAGTGCGCGTTCTAAAGCACCTGTAGTTAGTTATCCAATACAACACAACTGATATCCCCTATACCTGACAGTTAAAAGTTTTATTCGCTTAATTCACGTGATTATCAATTGATTATGTACTGCTAAAACGATATAAGCTGTATAGTAATAACGATTATTTATATACTCTAATATTTATTATGGCTACCGTACCGTTAACGTCCTCCGTTCTGTATAAGACACTTAATGATTAGGATTGCTTTAAAGGCGAATTTTAATACGAAACGTACGCGCTTAATATTTGACGTTACATCACACCTGATCACGATAATGTATGGCCTATCGAATATATGAAACCCGATATAATCTTCTGTCAAAAAAGACGACTTCGTTAGGTAACGCCGTAAAGAGTGAATTCACTTTCCGAAAAAATTATGTACTTCGAAAAGCTGATTATACGAATTATATAATAAATACCTTCAAAACAACGAGAGAAAATACATAAGCCTATACAGAAAACTTCGTAACATATATTTACGAAAATCAGAAATACAAGAATTTCTACAAAAATATTAACGATCTCACGAAATAGATTTTATAATCGGGATCCTTAGCAATTAAAAAAGATAAATCTTTTCCTGAGAAGAACCTAAGAAAAAATTACGTTATTTTGGCCGCATCAGGCAAGGTATTAATAATAGATTTATAAATAACATCTAACGAAAATATAGCAAAAAGCTAAAATAAATATCGAAATAAGCAGGAAAACTAAATTAATAGATCGTAAAATAATGGAATTAATGGTCTAAAGATAACGTTGTAACGTCCTAAAAACAAGATAGCACTGATAGAGGTTAACTACCTGTATATAGCTTTAGTTTTAATTATAAAGACCTAAACAATTACTTTTTAGATAGTAGAGAAAAGCGAAATCGGTAACAGTACAATTAGTTACTAAAAGGTAGCTGTCAGCCTTTTAAATTATTAAACGTTAACTTACCTCCTATTAACATTATAAAACATTAAGGTAACGTTTGGAACTTTATTAAAAAAAATTGGCAGGTCCTTTTATTAAAGCGATTTTAATTAGGAAAATACTAAGGATATTAACCCTTTACCAGAGAGAAAAACATTAAAACGTAGCTTGAAACGTGGCGGTCGTACTGGTTTTTTAAACGGACCGAAACGGAAGCAAACGGAGCTGACAGAAACCGGAAGCGTAAATCATTTGTGGCAAATACTGCTTAAGCGGTTATTATATCTTATTTTGATACTTTTATACATTTTCTAACAAACTCCTCAAACGTTTCCGTTTTAGTGCCAGAGTAGCTGCCTACGCCCAGAGTCGTATTGTTTCCGATTAATCCTTAAAAGAAAAAATTAGCCGCTTATTAAAAACTATAAAAAAGCTAATTACTTAAAAATTAATTAATTCCTATAGAAAATAAAAGGAATCTTACCGTACTTTTTAATTTTTAACCAACATAATACAATAAACATCGCGTTTTATCTTTTAAGAAATTTTACTATTCTTGATTTAAGGTTTACGATCTATATATTTAATATTATTAATAGGATTTTGAATTTTAAACAAACCGTACAAAACAACGCGATATACGAAGGTAATAATTGCTTATTAGTCAAAAAGGACGAAAAAGTTGATATAATATTTCGAAGCCTTAGTAGTATGAAAACGTTGCGTTTTTACAATATGGCCTGTTATAAAATCTTTATATACAACCTGATATCTTCCCAGTAACATCGGAAAAGGGGTACTAGTAAAACAATAGAAAAACCAATATTTTTGTTCGAAATAAGAATAATTAAGTGGTTGTTATGTTAATAAAGAAGTTTAATTAGTTCTTTACTAGAGAAATTAACGCAATAGTTACCTATATAATTCTGGTAAGCAATAAATTGGCTATATTTATAACGTGCTGAAGCCGGACAGGATACGCTCGCGTATCTACATCAAGAATTCGTTCGACAATCGATTTCTCTTCGGTCGGCGTCAACTTTCGCAAATTGGAGGTAATATCGGTTCGGGCGCTTCGACCGTAATATCGGGCTTTCAAAGCCGTTTCGAGAACATTGTATATAAAATGCAGCTTTTGAAAGCTAAGTTTCGGATCTCTCTTTTTAGCCTGGACAGCTAAATTCAACCCAGCTTCTTTTGTAAAGCGCTCCATATTGTTAGTGTTAAGTAATACGTTAATCAAGTTAGAAGTTTGGAATGCTAAGAAATTTTGGTCCGTTCGGTAGTTTGGTCCGTTCGGTGGTGTAGGACGTTGTATCTTATTTTACAGTGATATCTTCTATCCAACCCGTAAATATATTATTCCTCTCAGGTATTAGTTTACTTTATATATATATATATATATATAACGTTCTATATAAATGAAAAAGATTTACAAGCGAGCGAGACATCTTTTTAACTATTCTACCTTCCTATTGTCAGTCTTCCGTTTTTTAGCATTAACAATATAGAACGCTCTACAAAAATTCGAGAATGAACCTAGCTATTTCGGCTAAATAAATAATCTAAAACTTAGTTATAAAAAGCTTAGTTTTATTTATGAAGTTCTACATTTTACCTTAGAATACCGTTTTAGCGGCGGATGCGCCCGAACCGGTATTACTCCTAATATGAGAAAAGTGACGCCGATCGAAGAAAAATTGATTGTCGACCGAATCCTAAACCTAGATACGTAAACTTTTTTTGTCCGGCTTTAGTACGTTGAAAATATGGCCAATATACTGTTGGCCCAGCGCGTTACGGAACGCGTCGGAGTTAAGTGGGCGTCGAGCTTTGTTAAACGGTAAAAAAAATTCCAAACGCGTTTAAATCGGAAGATCGATTATTAACGGGTCCTGTGTAAAACTCCAAAAATATTTCGCAAATAGTTCGAGCTTATGCGGGTTATAACCGCGAAATGCGGCATCGCAAAATAGAATATCTACAAGTTCGACGAAACTGGAGTTTTGATAAAGCTTATTATAAAAACGGATATAATAATTATCAACGCTGGAAAACATAAAAAACTCAGAAAAACGTAATAAATAAATAAAGAATAAGTTATACTTATCTAATTTCTTGATTTTTAAGGTTACATTATACTATTATTTGTTATTATAACGTGAGAAAATTACCTTAAATCCTGGTACCGTCTTAACCTATTGCCAGTAGCGTCTATAAAGATCGCATAAAGTAATAACAACTAAATAACACATTAATTAAGTTTCGAATAAGTCGAGTATTTTAATAAATATATTTAAACGCGTACGAAAGATTCGAAACCTTTTTTTGTCTTCGACGATTATGAAAGTTACTATTCGATAAAATTCGAAGAATATTACACAAACTACGATATTATTATATTTTATATACCCTCACATTTTTTACATCGGCTTTAACCTTTTAATGTATTCTGTTTTATTTTAAAACGCGCTTATTCGCCGTATATCGAAAACCTAATAGGATGTTATTATATCTATATTACGAACGAAAAGGGTTTCGCCGGCTTTTACAACCTGTATAAAACCGCCATAACATCCGACAATATTAAATCTGGATTCGCAAAAGCTGGTTTGGTTTTATTCGATCGCAATAACGTTTTTCCGAATTGGAAGCTCTTCTAATTGTATCTACGTCGACCGTCTCCTCGCTAACCTCCGCCGGTTCCATTCGTTCCCCACCCAGGAAAACTCTTAAATATATCAAAGAAATAACAAGCTAAGGACGTTACTTGCAAAGAAAGATTAGAAGTTATCAGAATAGTTCGGTAAGGGTCGTTAAATCGGCTAGTCTTTTGACAAAGAATAACTTGTTACTTTTGTACGCAGTTGACTTTTTTAGAGAAGAAAACGTCTAATTGCGCGAAGCGAACCACGTCATGAGCAAACGTCCGAGAACTAAAAATGAACGTTTTTGAGAAAAAGAAACACTTACTATTCAAAAAAAAAAAAAGCTCTTCTAGTCGAAAAAAAGGTGTAAAAAATGCAATTAACAGCGGCTGAAAGGAATCGTCTCAAAAAGGTTAGGACAAAAGAACGGAAGTATAATATCAGCGTCAAGCTAGAACATAATGCGCGTATTTGTAAAGAAGTTGTAGATCCGTCTAGCGATGAAGAATCCGATTAATTTAAACCGATTCGATATATTGTATGTAATTAATTTGAATTTGTTATTGCGAGGTGTCAAAAAAAGGCTCGCGAGTCTGTGTGGTACATTACGTTGAAGCATTTAAGTTTATGATACAAACGTTTTATTTTCAGCATTAGGTACAGAATCAAAAAAAAGATATTTCAAAAAAGCGCAGACTTAGAAATAAATTCAAATCCTTTAGGCGTAATTTCTTTAAAATTAAAACTTAAAAAACTGTTAAAGTTAGTGAGAAGTGATCTAGATAGTTCTTAGCACCTCGCCATAATATACTTAAATTAGTTCCAATTAATCGGATATTTTATCAATAAATAGATTTACAGATTCTTTATAAATACGCGCATCATGTTCCACTTTGCAGTCGACGTTACATTCCACTTTTTTTACATTTTAGCCCTTTTGCGACGCTTACCTCCAACTCTTCTTAGCTGTACTTTTTTACCCCCTTTTTCTTTATCGGCTATAGAGGCTTTTTCCTTTTGCATTTTAAAAATTACTTTTTCTGAAAACATTTATTTTTAATTTTTCGACGTTTGCTTACAACGTAGTTTGTTGTTCGTAATTGAACCTTTTTTTCTCGTAGAAGAAAAATTTCGTGAAAAGAAAATTAATTATTTTTTATCAAGAATTTAACTTCTTTAATTATTTTCCAGAGAATACTTCTCATAATATACTATCTTTTTTAGCTAGTAACCGTTTTGTTTTGTTGTTTCGTAGATATTTTTAAACGTTTTCTCGAGCGGGAAATGATTAGAACCGGCGGAAGTTTGCAAGCAGACGGTCGGCGGGGGTACACTTGGAAAAATTTCGAATTCGGAACCAACGTTATTAAGATCCAATGAAACAAGGCTAGCTTTCGCAAATCCAGATTTAATATTGCCGGACGTTATAGTAACTTTCAACACGTCGTAAAACCCGGCGAGGAAACTTTCTCTGGTAATATATATAAAATAACGTCACATTAAGTTTTAGATATATAACGAATAGGTAGGTTTGAACTAAAATATACATATATATATATATATTAAAAAGCTAAGCCGATATAGAAAATGCACAGCTATGTAAAACGTGATAACTTCGTTGTTCGCGCAATACTTTTCGAATTTTATTAAATAATACCTTTCGTAGCCGGCGAAAATGAAATACCGTTTCGATTTTTCCGTATACGTCTGAGAATATGTAACAAAATGTTAAGTTTATTCCACATCGATTTCCTTTATTATTTCGCTACTATTACTTAAACGGATATCTTAATCCGCTGACATAAAGGTATCGCGCGTACTAGGACACAAAATAAACTTTATCCGCTATAATAATGAATACAAATATAACCTAACGTTAAATGTTAACACCCTGGATAATTATAACCCATTTTTTATTCTATTATTACGCTTATCTAGACTTTTCACGTCTTTCGGCACTAATAATTACCGTACCGATTACCATCAAAGCCTCTATCAAAAATCCCGTTTCGTTAAAGTTGCAAATATCCTCCTCTGTGATCTTGTACTTCGCAATTATAGCTCGAACAAACTCGAACCACTTACGAAATGTTTCTAGATTTTTGCATAACCCGTTAAGAATCGATCGTTCGATTCAAACGCGTCAGAAATTCTTTTTACTGTCTAACAAAGTTCGACGCCTATTTAACTCTAGCTCTCTTTGTAACGCGTTAAATAAACAATATATTGGCTATATCTTCAACGTACTAAAGCCGGATGGGAAACGCTCGCATATCTAGGTCAAGGATTCGGTCGATAATCGGTTTCTCTTCGGTCGGCGTCAATTTCCCCGTTTTAGATGTATGGTTGCTTTAAAAAGCTGTACAAGTATATCGTATATACCAAGTAAAATACGCAACTTGATGTATAGAACTAAATGTCGTATAACTAAGTTTCAAATTTTGTTTTTAACCTGGATCGCTCGGTTCATTCTTGCTTCTTTTATAAGCTGTCCTATATTGTCAATGTTAAGAAATCGACAACTAAAGTGAGGGAGTTAGAATATATTAAAAATTATCGAGAGTACTTGTGTATAACGCTATAGTATTTCAACTTATATATATGTATAACCTTAATATAAATGGTATTAATTTCGATAATTAACGAAAGTCGAAATTTAAATAAGATTATAAATTTTGAGGTAATATAACTTAAGCCTTTATATATAGCCTTTTTATATAATTTATCATAATTGGTTTTTTTAAAGGAATAAAATAATTTACTGAAGCAAGTATTAGGGATATATTATTCCAGCAATGTAACGCTTTTCCGCGGAATATTTGTGAATAAAAATACCTGACATTCTGGATTACTTTTTAACGGCCAGCAAAAAGCATCCAAAACTTCATCTCGTGCGGGCAATATAAAAATCCTTATTAATTTTCACTACAGAATTTTAAAGACCTCCGTTTTACCGTATTAGGCTTACTTTAGCAACGCTTATCGCGGTGCGCAGCGAATAGGGCTTCAAATTGTAGGCGATGGTGTTGTAAATCGGCAACTAGCCCGATGGACAATGTCTCGTTACGCCGAATGTGATGTTGTGATTTGTAACAATGAATGGTGTTGGTGCGTGTTATCATGGTGCAGAATAGGTGTGGCTAAAGATAGCTTTTCCTGCGGAAGCTAATTGGGTCAATGTGGGCGAATAAAAAAGGAGTGCCACCCACCTTCAGAAAATTGTTGGAACTAACGCCATTTGGCCTTCCGTCAGATATCTGACAAATCCCGCGCAGTAGGCATGCTGCTAATTAAGTTGTAGTTTATCGTCTATTCTGTCTGCCCCGTCCGCCGTTACGTACCTAGCGTCACGCATACAGCAAACCATTCTTGAATAAGTGGATCTGCTTTCTTCAATTAGGAGGGTCATACTAGCAATGCCAAGCAGCGCCGTTGCATGTTCCGTACCGCATACCCGGTTATGGTATCGCGGACCGGCAGAGCTAAACGAACATTGCCGCCTGGTAATGGAGATTTTCAATTATCTGATAAGGGAATAGCGAGGCTGTAGTACATCGGTTCTTTATTTTCCCTTTACCTTATTTAACGGTTGGTGTGTGGGCCTAGGCTTTGGCTTTTCGTTAATACCTTAAGCCCGTCGCTCGAACAAACGACGGACTGCCGACCTGTCTCTGCCCGTCCTGTGTAACCGATGATGTATAGAGCAAGCCGGTCTCGCAGGTCGGCTTGCGACAGATGTCGCAATTTCAAATTAAGGTGTGAAAGGAGCTCATCGCGGGAAGATCGGTGCGAGCGATGCATTAAAGCTAGGACGAGGTGCGCCACATCGATAACCCCGACCCAATTCGACACGATTCAAGTGGCAGGGGTTCAGAATATACAGGTTGGAGGCCGAGGCCCTCCCTCTTCACAACCTCTTGAGCCTGCTGTGGGGCGACTCTTCGATAGTCAACGGCAGTCAGTGTCGTCGACGACACCAGCTTCGCAGAACATAGCGAACGGACCCCTCGCCGAGCAGGGGCCTGTTAGCCCTAGGTGTCTTGCAGGGCAAGCCGCTCATACAGCCAGACAAAGTCTGCCCGGACAGACGACGGGGCCGAACCAAGTCCCCAATGCAAACCGTAGCAGCGTAGAAAATGCGCAAGCTATCGACCTGGGGGGCTCAAGTCCGGTAAGCCAACTATCAATGCCATTCGGCCTGTCTTTGTTCGGCCAGCAGGATTCTGACCCTTGCGTAAAGATGCATTCATCTATGGACTATATCTTCGATTTCACCTACAATGACATCTCCAATCCACAACCAGCCGCAGTGGAGCGCGAGTTGCCGCCCTTCATCGATCCGGCCGCCTTGAGCGATTCAAGTGCTGACTTCACGCCGTCGAGTCAGGAGAGCGTGCAGGACCAGCCACAAAGTGTATTTGGGGATCTCTTGAATCTGTGCAAGAAAGTAGCCGACAACCAGGAAACGCTGGCTAGTAGCGACGATGTGGCGTGTTCGGCAGCAAAGGCTAGCCCAAATTCCATGGAGACAAATGTCCAATGTGCGCTTGCCAATACTTCACATCTAACGGATATACTCAAACATCTCGTGGCAGCCGAAACACCAGTCATCCATCGTCGCAGCAGCGACAGCAATTCACCGCAGCCCGTGTCATCCTCGCCGAGGCCGAGCGTTGCGGCGTCGTTTTCACACCTCCCGGGCCCCAGGTTGCGGGCGGAAACTGCCGACTCGGATCATTCCTCCTTGGCATACGCACACTATGCAGGCTACCAAAGGAACTTCTCGTCTGCGTCGAGCGCGGAACAGTCTCCTGCGCCGCCAAAGCCAACACCCCAGGACATCCTGCTGACAACGGCACTAGTGACCGCCTATGTCTTACTAATACGGGCATGGCGATGCATCTTCGGGCAGATTTTTCGCCTTCTGGCCAACACGCCAGGGGAGGAAGCCGTGAGCTTTCTCATCCTACCCAGCATGCGCCTCGGGGGTTTTCAGGTCCAGAACAGCCCCACCACCCAGATACGAATCTTGCTAGAACTTGGTTCGGGGATGCTGCGACAAATAGAGACTTGCCTCGGCATCTCTCAGCATCCAAGTGGCTTCGGGGCCACGGCGGATGATGGCGGACTTAAGCCGCTAGCGCTGACGAGGGACCTGGTCTCCATCTCCATGCGGGACACGATACTGTCTCAGGAATCATTTCGTGTAGCCTCGGGAGATGGTAACAGTGATCAATCATTGAGAAGGATGATGCATGATATTCGACAACAACTTGACCGGCGTGGCTAGCCTCTGTCCCTAACTGCCAGAATGACACACAATAAGCGGTAACTCTATTTTTGGTCTAGCTTTGGAATAAGTAGGAAGTTCGTAGCTAATCAAATACTCCCATTTCGAATCAGAGTACGGGGCCCGACTTACACGCATCGATCAATTAAATCCGTGCGCCCACCTATTTCCTACCAAAATAGACCTTTTTTACTTTATTATAATAATTAAAAAGAAAATACTAAAAATATCTAGATAATTTCTTTGCATTTATTATTACGTATTATATTTATTTTTAACATTAACTTTCTTTTTATCTATAATATTTAAGATAATAAAAATTTAAAGTTTTATGTCATAATACTTATATCAAATTTTGATCGCTGATAAGTTTACTATTAATTCGGAAACTTAAAATATTATTTCAAGTATATATTTATTAAATAAAAATGTATATTAAAAAATTCTTTTTTTAAATTTTAAATTTTTATTTATAATTATAAGTAAAACGAAACGTATATATTTTAGTAAAAAAATAGGTAGGTGTACGGATTTAATTAACCTATACGTATACTTTTTAAATTATACATCTTTTTTATAACGTAACGTTTAACTTCGAATATACGCTTTAAAGCGATATACTTAACAACCAGAAGGCTGGGAACGTACCACCATATATAATTATGTGGCCCTTAACGAGGGCTACATTATGATACCATATATATCTATATAGCTGCTATATTCGATAGGAAATACACCTAAATCCGATTTTTTTCATTCAAACTATATATATTCTTTAATATCTTAACCAATATTGCGGTTATAGAAATGCATCTAGTATTCTTATGTAGCCCTTGACGAGGACTACATAATGGCATCTAGCGGTACGTTATCAACCCTTTTATTGTTGAGATATATAACTTTAAACCAGATTCATTTAAAGTAAATACTTGAAACGATTTCGAAGTTTGTTGTACGTAATAGCAATTTAAAACGTATGAGTAAAAAAGGCTTAATGCGGGGTTTGACTTTTAAGCTAATGGCGGGGAACGTCTTTCCAAAATAGGCTTAGTGAAGGGTTGGAATTTGGCCAACTACGTACTAAAGCTTTTTTAGTAAAGCGTTTTACATTGTTATTACGTACAACAAATAACTGCGAAATCCTTTCAAGTAACGAATTTGGATGTTTCGAGCTTTAAAACAATATATCTTAATAAACAAAAGGCTGGTAAAGTGCAGTTATATATTATTATGTAACCTTCGTCGAGGGCTATATAATGATACTGGATGCATTTCTATAACCGCAATATTGGTTAAGTTCTTAAAAAACACCTATAGTTTAAATAGAAAGATCTTATTTAAAGACTTATTCCTTATCGAATATAGCTGCTATAGAGATATGGATGCTATCAAAATGTAGCCCTCATAGAGGGCTACATGATTATGTCTGTCATACGTTCCTGACTATTTGGTTGCCCACGTATATAGCTTTGAAGCACGATATATCAAAGTTAGCCGTTGTGTTACAAAAAAAAAGTGTGTGATTTAGAAGCTAAGTGGGGCCCCGACACCCTGATTCGAAATGGGAATAATACCAAATTGACGTTTTATGGTGTACACTGCTGTTTTAAGTTAGCTCGATCGCTGCTACCGCCTATTATGTGCCATTCTGGCAGCTGGGACATATTAAGTCATCAACGTATTTGACGTACTTCTTCAGATTACTGAACCGCCTTTGGCGTTATAACTCTGAATTAGAGTTGGTAGGCGAATATTACGTATGCATCTAATTACATCTTGAGGCGAAGTTATTAACGGTTCGGTATAATTCAAATTAAAGAAAATCTAATAATAATATATACGTATCGGCTAATTAAATCCGTACGTCCATCTATTTTTTACCAAAATATATACGTTTCGCTTTACTTAGAATCATAAAAAAAAAAATTTTTAAAGAAATTTTTTTTTAATAACTATATATTTTTACTTAATAAACATATACTTGAAATAATATTTTAAGTTTCCGAATTCATAATAAAATTATCAGCGATTAAAATTTAATATAAATATTATTACTTAAAATTTTAATTTTTTACTATATTAAATATTATCATACGGTAATATTTTAACTATTAGTCGAAAATATTACAGGTAAAAAAGAAGTTAATGTTAAAAATAAATACAATGCATAATAGTAAATTTTAAAAAATTATCCAGATATTTTTAGTATTATCTTTTTAATTATTATAATAAAGTAAAAAGGGTATATTTTAGTGGGAAATAGATAGGCGTACGGATTTAATTGATCGATGCGTATATGTTGTATAATATCGAAATTAATTCATGTTTATAACTAAATCCCTCTTATTATAACCTTTTCGGCACGCCTTATAGTTTCGTAAGCTGTCTTAGACGTTGCTTACATAACAACCTTCTATTACTCCATGTAAAACACCCTTCTAGTTGTCCTTAGGCGAAGTCTATATTTTATCTGCTTGCTGATCCTCTTGGCCTGACGGACCTATTTCGATCTTTAACTTGAGACGTTTATGAAGCTAGGGCGAGCTCGGACATGCATTCTGATCGCTTTAGGTACCTCGAACGTGTTATGACCAAAAGGACTTGGCATGTTTAGAGACGGTCGGAGGATGTAGGACATATTCCCGCTATAGATTTCAATTTACGTAACTAGCTGAAAACAAGCTCAATGTGTTTGATTCGGTGGACAAGAACTTAACGCTTTAAGCCAATTGAACCAGGGTGATATGTTATGACCAAAGGGACTTGGCATGAAAAGAAACGGTCGGAGGATGTGGGAGACATCCCCGATATGAGTCTTAGGTTCCATGACTGGCTTAAAGGTCTCAAGGTGCTTGGCGCTTTAAGCCCTTTAAGCTTATGAGAAGGCTTAAAGAGCTTAACGGGCTTAAGGGTTTAAGCTGCTTAAACACCTTAAGCTAAGATTAATATATATACGCTTATTTTTTTTATAGTTTAGATAATACCAGTTTGAAATAACAATTAGTTACCTAGATTTATATCTGTTATTATTAAACGTAATTATCGTTTTATTGCTTAAATCTTTGCGATATTATTATTAACGTAAACCATAACTACAATTTAAGTTTAATAGTTAGTTATGCTTATAACCGTTATACGTTATAAGATTTTATTTCGTAATACCGTCAAACTTTGAGCAATATTTAATATTATTAGCATGTCGACCAGTACCGAAACCACCGTCTTTACCTTAGCTCAATAGCTGCAAAAACGCGTTTAGCAGCTTAAGGCCCGTATCTAGCAAATTACTGCTTAGATTACCGCTCCAGCTAACCCTGCATCGGCAGTTACTTTAAGACTTAATGTCAAAAAACTCGAACCTTACAATAGCATAAAAAGCGTTTAAGGTTTCTTGACCCAGGCCAGAATATACCTACGATTAGCACCTATACCATACTAATATACCTATATATATACTATACATCATTTCCAACTACCATTATTATCCCCACGTTACCTAATATCATACGTAAACACATTAATTAATCCATCTCCAATTATCATATCGTCGTCCAAAAAAGTACTATATAAAATAAAAACGAAAGTTTCAAAAAAATTAAATACCTCGAATTCTAGAAAGCTTTTACAATCAGTCAATATACCTGTATAAGAAAACGACACCATAATATAATTTCTCTAAAAAGAAATTTAAAAAAAAAAACATAACAACAATTCTACCACTAATCTTGTAAAAGAAGTTACGCTTTAAATTCGTTTTAATCGAGCCATTTCAACATAACTAAGGTATATAAACGATTAACGTTCATAGAAAATTATTACCCCGCTGCTATATTAATAAAGAAAGCATTTAAAATAACTGAGTAACTGCAAATTTATAACGAACCCTTATAATCGTTCAAAACTAGACCTACCTACTCTCAGAAAATGTTATTGCTCTTAACCTAATAATCGGCCAGGACGCACATTTAAAAATCTTGGTTATTATTCCAAAAGCTAAACGGATAATCGCATATGATAAGTGCAATCGAACCTTTAGTAAATCTGGAAAAGGGATTATTACTCAAAACCTAAAATATATATAATTTATCACCTAAATCGAAATCCGGACAAATAAAGGTTTAATAAAATACTAAGTTAATATGTTACACGTCCGATTAAAGCGTTTAATGCTGATATTTGACATTTATACTAACGGAAATGGCGCCCAGTTATTACTCCAGCTATACCAAAAAAACGTAAGAAAAATCAGGACTTGATAATCCTCCTGCCCGTATAACGATCGTTAAAATGCCCATTTAAACCATATATTATACTTGCAGACTATAAATGACTTATATTATTTACATGATTACCTGCGACCTTACAAAATAAGAAAATAAAATTATGACCGATAAGACAAAATTTGGCGAATATCGAATAAAATACAACATTACCAACATAATTAAAAGATACTTAGGCTTAAAACCAGAAAAAGAAAACGCTAAAAAAAGTAGGAAAATAACCTGGAAATCTTCCGTTATTACTAACTGAAAAAGATAACGATAAGCCAAGTCCTAATCAATCTGCGCCATTATTCTATAATAAACGACGTCAACTAAAACAACGCCTTAATCAATTTCCTTGATTATTAGCACGACCGTTTCCGATATTAATACCCCCTTTCCTATGAATTTAAACTAACCCATCGAAATCTAAGACTACTTATCCCAATTTAATACCTACGAAATTACCATTCTAAATAAAGTACAAATGTGACGGCTATAGGCTTAACCAACTATTAAACCTAAGTCGTACGGTTTATGTTGGCAGTGGTATCGTGGGAATTTAAGCAATAAAGCGATAGTTACGTTTGGTAATAGCAAATATAAATCTGGGTAATTAATTGTTATTGCAAACTGGTACTATTTAGCTTAAATTATAGGAATAAATAAGTATATATATATTAATCCTAGCTTAAAATATTTAAGCGGCTTAAACCTTTAAGCCCGTTAAGCCCTTTAAGCCGGCCCTTATTAGCTTAAGGGGTTTAAAGCGTTAAGTACCTTAAAACCTTTAAGCTAGTTACATAATTCCTAACGTATATCGGAAATATATCTTATAACTTCCGACCGTCCGTTAATCGACTTAAGGCCTTTAGTTATAATACGATTTCCCCCTTTTTAGGATTTTTGCTTTTAAAAATTAATTTGTTTGTCGTATTCGTTTGGTAAGCAACTTTTTTTCTTTTATATCATTTTTTATTATTTAACCGTTATATTAAGTCGTATCGAAAAATAAAGATTTCGTAAGCGTAATAACGCTTTGATTTTGTTAAAACGAATTAATTTTTTTAGTTTTGATATGTTTTTTAATGTTTTTTGTTCCCGTTGCAAATTTAAATTAAAGGTTTGTAAAGCGTATCTTGATTTTGGGAAATGCTTTTATTACGTTGAATATAGTAGTTTTTGCGATTTATTTAGCCTTTCCGTTTTTAAATATTAACGGTTTTTGAATAAAAAGGAACGACTGGAACGGGAAGAAGAATAAACGCAAAAAGCTTTCCGTTCCGCCGTTAATAAAATCGATCGCTTTCAAAAACTGCGTACAGTTTTGCGTTGCCGCGGGGTCGAAATGTTACGGCGGGGTATTTAAGGTACGGAAGCGATAAAAAAGTTCGAACGTCTAAAACGAAAACAACAAGAGCTAGAAACCGAAGTTGCGTTTACGCAAATTTTCCTGCCCGCCGACTGGCCTCCTTTAAGTAACTTAAATTAAAATATTCTTAATTTTAGCGTTTCCGGCGTTGCTGGTAAAAATTTTTCAAAAGGCGTTAGGTATTTATAAAGTTTTTCGCGGGTTTCCAGGTGTTTTCGGAGTTTGGGTAATCTTTTTACTTAACCAGGTATTAAGTAAATCCCTTTTTTTTACGTACGTCTAATTTTTTTTTACTTCGTAAATTAATATATCCTTTATAATTTTTTCGGCTTAATTTTGTCCTATATTAACTTTGATCGTATCGGCTACTGATTTTAATAAAGAGATATAAAAAACTGGATAAAGCTTAACTTTCGGCGGTACCTTTAATTCGTAGTTATTTTCTGAGATTTTCTTAGCGATTTTATATAGGCCAATATATTTAAAATCGAATTTTTTATTTAGCTTTTTGGTTTGGATGTTTTTGGTAGCTAGGTAAATTATTTTTCCTTCCGAAAAGATTAATCTCTTTAACCTTTTTTAATTATAATATTTGCTTATTTAATTACGTACGAAATTAAACTTTAATTTTATATTTGCGTGCAGTTATTTTAGTTATTTTAATGTAAAAATTACTTTAACGTTAATTGGTTTATCCTTATATAAATTTCGGTAAACTTTAAGTATAAATCCAAAATTAATAATTGCTGGCGTTATTTTAATGCTTTCGTAATAATTAATATTATAAGCTAATTATATAACTAGTAATTTTTCGACTTAATTATTTTGTTCGTAATTAATATAATATCGTAAATATATTTTTAACGTTTAATTAATTTTTTCCGTTTATCCGTTTATTTAAGATTTAAATGCGTTAAGTAATTTATAATTTAATTTAAGTTAAATTATTAATTTTTGCCAGAATTTCGAAATAAAGATAATGCCTTTATCCGAAATAATTTCCGTTAAAAGTCCGTAAGTACTTAAAATGTATTTAAGGAAAATATATACGAATTGCTTTATATCGGTATTTTTAATATATAGTAAAAATTAAAAAAATTTCGTAAATCGATTAACGATTACGAAAATGTTATTGTAATATATTTTTATAGTTAAATCGTTTAATAAAGAAAGCTTAGTAATAAAGTCGAATATAATCGAATTTTATAGTCGTTTGGCGACTGGTAAGGGTTATAATTTTCCGTAAGGCTTATATCGTTATGCTTTTGCTTTGGCGTAGATATCGTATTGCCGTATAACCTTTTATATTGTAATTTTTATTTTAGGAAAGTAATATATCCGTTATAGGTATTTTAAGATTTTATAAATCTTTAGGTATTTATATATAAAGTATTCGTATATATTCCGTATTAAATCTTTTTGTAAGTTTTCGAGTATTTATATTTTATTTATTTAATGCTTTGCTAATTAATTAGTATTACATTATTAAATACGTTAATATATATTAGCTGGTATCGTTTGTATCGTAATAATTCGTCGTTATTTTAAATATTTTTCGGGTATAATATCGAAATTTATTTGTTATACCTTAACTTTAAGTTTTTTTTAAGTTAAGTTATTTGCTAAATACGTTTGCTTTGCTATTTTTTTGATCCTTTTCGATAAATAATAACGTAATCGAATTTAAAAAAGCTTTTTGCGTAATGTAATTATTTTCCGATAAGTTTTCGCGTCGTAAAAAAATGGGTAATGTTTTTATAATCCGTATATATTTTGATTTAATGTATATTACCTTTAAGGTAATGCTTAAATTTTTTAAAAGCGTTAACGATAACTAAAAATTCCTTATCGTAAATGGGGTAATTTAATTCAGCTTTATGTAACTTATAAAAATAAAACGTAATAAAATAAAATTTTCCTTAATCGTTTCGATATTTAATTATAGTTTTTAAGATATAATCCGAAATATCGGTTTTTAACTTAACTGGTCGCTTTAAGTCGTATATAATTAGTATTGGTTTACTGGTAAAAACGTTTTTAATTTATTAGAAAGCTATTTCCTTTTTTGGAATTTTTTTAAATAATTTGTTTTTTTTTGGTAAATTCCGTTAATAACGTAACCATTTTGCTAAAATTACGTATAAATCGTCGGTAATAACTAGCAAATCCAAAAAATGCTTATATCTTTTTAACGTTAATAAGTTATGCTTAAAATTTAACTGTTCATAACCTTTTAAAATTTATACGAATTTATTTTAGCGTAATAATATATTTTAATAATTCGATTTTTTGTTGGTAAAAATAACTTTTTTCGGTATTAACCAAAAGTTTGGCGTCCTATAACGCCTGTAAAACCTGATAAACATTTTTTTCGTACTTTTTTTTTCGTTTTTAAATAAATAAGAATGTCGTCGAGGTAGCAAACAATAAAAATATCCAGGTATTCTTTTAGTATATAGTTTATTATTCGTTAAAAGGTTATTAATACGGTAATTAATTTCATAAAGGTAATTAAGTATTCGTATAAACCGTATTTCGTCCTGAAAGTTATTTTCTATTCGTATCTTTTCTTAATCTGAATTATATTATAACTATTTCGAAAATTAATAAATGTAAACTATTTTACTTCGTACAAGCGATTTTTTATTTTAGTAATTAATGGTAATAACGTTCTGTCCTTAACGGTAATATCGTTAAGTTGTCGATAATCCACCATTAATTAAAACTTTCCCTCTTTTTTCGGTACGAAAAATATAAAATATCCGGCTAATGATTTGGAACGTCGAATTTATCCTTTTCGAAGCCTATCTTCGAAGTAATCGCGGAATGCATATAATTTTGCATAATTTAGGTTATATATCGGATAAAAGGCGGTACTTTTCCCATTTTTAAAAATTATTTCGTAATCTTATTCGTTATGTTTTCATAATTTGATATTAAGTTTTTTACTAAATAATTTGTTATATTTATAATACTGTAAAAATACCTTAATTATTTATTCTGGTAACTTTTCGGGCGGTTGTTTTAAATCGTTATTTATTTACCTAAATTTTGCTTTAAGGTTGGTAATAATGCATTATATTTTTCGGTTTTGCCTTTTTTTTGGATATACCGTATTGCTTTTAGTAATAAGGTTTTTACCGTTTCTTTATACTTGTATTCGTTTACTTTATCGATCGAATATTAAAATCTTTCGTTATTTAACTTATCGTTAAAAAATAAATCATAATCCATTTCGCAAATCTTCCAGTTAATAACCGGGTTATATTATTCCAACCATAGTAAACCTAAAATCAAATCGAAGTTTTCGATAGCGATAACGTCGAAATTAATAATCTGTTTTCTTTTTTCGATAAAGGTTTTAAGGTAATTAATTTTATATCGGACTTATCCGTCGTCGTAGTTAAATATTTAACCTTCCGCGTTTTCGACCTCGTAAAGATGTTTTTTATCCTTTTATGGTAATTATAGCTCGTTAATTATTTTTAAAGCGATGTAATTATTTTTTATTATTCCGTAATCTACAAATACGGTATATCGCTTGTTTTTAATTCGTACTTGTACCGTTATAAATTTCTTTCGTATTATTCGCATCGTATTTAAAGCCTTCTTTAAGTATTGCTATCCACCTTTATTTCTGCCAGCTTAGGGCCTTATCATAAGTAGCTTAAGTTTTTTGGGCTGTTTTCGAGTTGCTAAATTCTCTTTCCAAATCTTTTATTCTTATCTTGGATCCATTTTAATTACTGCTTTTGTTGGCGTAACGTTACTATTAAGTATTCCACTTAGTTCTGGAACGTTTCTTTAATGATATATTCTGGCTTTAGGGTTTTCCAGCTTTGACTTGAAAAAAAAACGAATTTCCTCTTATATAGTTAATCGCTTTTCTAGGTCATCCGTAAAGGTTAGCTAAATCCGTAAATCGGTAATCATTTTCTGGCAGTACTTTTCCATTATTTTTTGAATTAGTTCTTTTTGCGTTTGGTAATTGCATTATTCGTAATAGTACTAAGGTTTATATGTAAGGTAATATTTTCCTTTTAACCAGCTCCTGGTTATTGCCAGCTCGTCGATTTTTTCCATTATTGCGGCTTTTCGTATATGGCGATACCATTTTTGATTTCTAGAATTATTTCCAGTTCGATTTTTAAAATCGAAGCCTTATCGCCATATACGTATAATTCGTTGCGCGATATATTCTTTCTCATCTTCGTATACCTCGCACTGCGGTCGTCGATAGCTGACCGCGTAAAGTTTTCCGTGCCGATCGGGTTTTCCTAAGTACAGATTTTCGTTCTATTTTCGGTATTCCTTTAGCCATGCATCAAGTATTAACTGGTTGTTTTTCTGTTGCCGTTTTTATTGTGTACGGGTAAGTAGCTTATCGTCGCTTAACTCTTTCCATCCTTCGTGCTTTTGTAGCTACTGTGTAACAGTAGGTCCAGTAGTTCTAACTTTTTTAACCTTTTTAGTTCCTGCCTGGGCTAGCTTCTTAGCTTTTCTTATTCCTTGTCGCACTTTTGGCGAAAGATTATCGTTATTTTTAGCGCGGATCATATTAATTGTTTTTCTATCGCCAGGTTTCTTTTTATGCTGGTTTTTAGAAACTGGAACCTAATATACCTTTTTCGGGTTTTTGCACTTTCACGCAATATGTCCGGGCTTACCGCAGTTATAGCAGGTAATAAATTTCTTATTTTTCGACTGGATAGCCCTTAATTTTATAAGCCCGGGTTAAGTTTTATAAGGTGGAAAGCGTAAAACGCTTTCGGCTTTAATTAATTCCTTAGAATTTGGACAGTGGCGCGAACTTTTTACGTCGTTCTTGTCGTCGTTCAAACTGTCGATTGTAAATCTTTACAGCTTTAGCGATATATTTATCGAATGGGCTAAATCGTTCGATTTTAATAATTTCGTTATTTACATCGTCCTTTAGTTCCCTATAGAAAACGTCGATCAAGGTATTGCTTTTATCGTCGACCCATCCTGCCTTGGATATAAAGTTCCTAAATTCGACGGCATATTTGGAAATTGGTTCCTTTTATTTAAGCTATAAAAAGTTCTATGCAGCTTTTCGTTTTGCGTCCGGGTTATCGAAGTTATCCTTAAGCTTTTGTTCGAAATTAACGTAACTTTCGAAAATCTTTTTGGTAAACGTTTTTTGGTCCTTTTTTACATTTTCCAAGTAATCGTATAACGTAAGCTTAAACTAATTTAAAACGTTTTTTTTTTAGGAATCCTATTATAATAAGGATTTTATAGGCGTTACCTTCGATCTTTTCCAGTCGTAAATATACTTTAGCCTAGGTTAAGAAGCCTTAAACGCTTCCTGTACTATCGTAAAATTCGGACTTTTTAACTTTAAGTTTTGGAATAACGATTATTAATACCGAATCGATTAAAGCGGCAGTTTAAGCAGTAAGCTATTAGATATAGGCCTTAAATTACTGGACGCGTTTTTGCAGCTGTTAGGTAAGGGTAAAAACGGTAGCTTCGGTATTAATCGATATTTTAAATGTTAAATATTGCTTAAAGTTTAACAGTATTACTAAACAAAAGCTTGCAACGTATAACGGTTATAGACTTAATTAATTATTAAACTTAAGTCGTACGGTTTATATTAATAATGGTATCGTAAGAATTTAAGTAATAAAGCGATAATTACGTTTAGTAATAATAAATGTAAATCTAAGTAATTAATTATTATTGCAAGCTAGTATTATTTAGCTTAAACTATAGGAATAAATAAATGTATATATATTAATACTGGTTTAAGGTGCTTAAGCGGCTTAAACCCTTAAGCCCGTTAAGCCCTTTGAGCCGGCCCTTATTGGCTTAAGGGGCTTAAAGCGCCAAGCACCTTGAAACCTTTAAGCCAGTTACATGACTCCTGACCTACATCGGAGATATATCCCACAAGTTCCGACCGTCCGTTAATCGAGCCAAGGCCTTTGGCCATAACAACAAACCTCGACCGGATATTGGTAATCAACGAGCAATAGCTATAGGACAAAGTTAATATGTTACACCGTACAAATAAATAAGAAATATATTCGAAAATGCAAAGCAAAAACTTAAATCATACTTCCTATAAGGATAGCCAGGCTGGACTAAGTATAAGTTTCTAATCAATACAGAAAAACCAAAGAGCAGGGCTTAAAAAGACCAAAAGAAAAGCTAAGCAAAAAGAAAATCTAGCAAGACGTCGAGGACGAAGTTCTAAGTTAAGAATAATAGAAATAAACCGCGTAGGCATTAATCAAATTAATTAATGAGTTTTATAACTATATATTTTTAACATTAGAAGTTTATTACGTTATGTTTTCATTTATTTCTCAAAATGGATTAAGGATAATCTCATTTCGAAAAAGAAGGGTGAAAGTTATATAGGATGCCGGGCCACGTACATGGCTTAGCTGATCACTTAGTCATCCTTACAAGTGTATTTCTAGAAACACTTTTCGCTGGGCGCAACTCCGGAGACATGTTCATCACCTTTCGCATTCATAACTATTCTACAGTTAGGTTCAACACCAATAATACAGTTTGCGTTGCCTTCATTACCGCTTCACTCAGCTATTCAATTGTGACACCGTCTTCAAAGATGCTCTGATCGAAGCTGAGTCACCCCGTCCTAATTCAATATTAATAAAGTTATCGACTTTTCCTTTTTATTGATCGTCTAGCATATTAAAGGTTCTAAATAAGTTCTTAAATAAACCGTTCGCTGCTAGAGTCTTCTTGCCAGAAATATATCTAATTTCGAAATCGAATATCTTTATCCAAGCGACTAAACGCATAACTATAATACCAAGCAAAAAGCTTAAGGAGTTATTAATTTAAACTTTTAGTACCTTAATATTTGTTTCCAGTACGAATCGGATTCTATATATATAATTCCGGAATGTTCTTAAAACCTTAAAAACAGCTCGATATTCCAATTTGCCAACGTCGTAAATCAGTTACATACTTTTCCAGGTACTATTTTTAAATCGCGCGGAATATTTTACTCTATTAATTAATTAGCCGAAAGTACCTTTAAAACTTTCTTTATTAGCGTTTATTTTACAATAGTCTTTCTAATATCAAGGTTATTATTTAAGATAATCAAAGTCGGGGCAATCGTAATCGCTTTTTGAACGCTTCTTATTACTTAATCTTAATTAAAGCTTTAAATAAAAAGTTAATTCCTCCGAAACAGGGGTATAAAAGGCTTTATCTTAATAACAAACTAGGTAATAAATATTCGATAATAAACAATAATACCTAAAAAAAGTTTTAATTTCCGAAACGTTCTTACATAGCTAAATCTTTAAAATCTTTTTTATCTTGGTTATATCTACTCGACGCCCACTTATTCCGCAAACAAATCCGACTATAACGGTTATCTCCTAACACTATTAAAACTTTTTTATACTAATCGTTACACTAACAAGCTGTCATGGCGCTAACTAGGCTTAGTCATTCTTACTATGTATATAGCGCTCTAGGGCTCTAGGGGTTCTGTCTTTCTCTTTTAGTTCCCTGAATATCAGTCTTCTTCTTAGTCGTCCGTCCTGAATATAGCCAGTCTGACCCCCGTTAGTAGTCCGTCCTGTGACAATTCTGGCATCTCTGTTACAGTCACCTTAGCTATAGTTGTTGTTCCTTTAAGTTTTAAAAAAAAAATTTTTTCATGCCCTGCAACCCGAAGCTTCAGCGCCACGTAATCGAATCAGTCCCGTTTCAAAGGCGGATCATCTTTGATCTGAACCTAGAAAGAAAATGATAAAACGGCGTTATAAACTACAGTTAACCGTCTTCAGCGTCTGGCAAACTTACATCGAAAACAGACCGAGCTAAAACTGAGTTATCTCTTCTACTTTCAAAGCCTCACCGGGGTTCAGATAACGATCCGGACTCGAATAGCCGTAATATCAATCTTAAAATGTTTATAACGACTTTTACATTAAAATATAGTTACCGGGAGCGTAATGAATAGCTGGCAGACCTCCAGCGAGCCTTTGACGCCGCCCTAAAGAAATACCGTCGCCAGATCTAACGCATTAATCTGGCTGTTTTTAAAATGGATTTCCAATGTCGGCCCTTATAAGATAGGAAAGTCCAGCGAAACGAAGCGAAAACCTAACGAAACTAATTCGTAACTGGTAAATCTTTAAAACATAAACAAAAACTATTATTCGAAACGTTGGTTATTATAAGCTTGCTATAGCCGAGTTATTAAAGCAAGTTGTATAAGAGGTATACTAATACCTTAAAGATTTTAACAATTACTTACAGTTTTTAAAAGATCAAAACTTAAACGTATATACGTAAGCGTAAAGCATCCGTTATTATTACGCAAAGCTAACGGAGCGGTTACGATATAGCATTAAAACATAAATCTCAAACTTTCTTAGCAACTCGTAAAAAAATAGTAGCTTTCGTTATACGATATTAAAAGCTTAT
The DNA here is from genome assembly GCA_004155945.1 of Monosporascus sp. mg162. Taxonomy (NCBI): domain Eukaryota; kingdom Fungi; phylum Ascomycota; class Sordariomycetes; order Xylariales; genus Monosporascus; species Monosporascus sp. mg162. The sequence continues at coordinate 76,290 of QJNY01000272.1, forward strand.
GACCGAATTGCAACAACCGGGGTCTAAGGAAGAAAAACAACGTCCTAACCGTAATTGGGGAGCTCCTTACCTGAACTCCGCCCTTAACTCAAAAACCTTTTATTAATAACTAATAAGAAACGATACTAACTAAATATTAACGTTACTTATTACGCGGGATCCGAAATTATTAATACTATTACCCGATGGTACTTGTCCAGACAAAGATAAATACATTATACGTTGCCGCTTATGCAATTAATAACGCACTGGGCTTTGGAATGCCTTAAATCAGCTAATCGACCCTGATTCGTTAGGTTTTCGGAATACTTTCGTCATTATTTCGTTTATATCTTATCAGTATATAACAATCTTACTGTTATCAACGTCATTACATATAGCTTTCCCGCTGGTATCATCCAGAAAGTTTTTTCCATATGCAGCAATTGCTGGCGAATACGTGCTAAGAATTCCGTCGTCGTCGTCCGTATTTTATCTTACCTCGATATTAATAACTTAATTTATCTTATACGCTTTGTTGTTAATTTATTTATTGTTTAAAGTCGTTATCGTCGTTATTGTCGTCGTCGTCTTCTTAGATAAGGTTTTTAATCTCCTAGTCGTTAAAAGGCGATAATATTTAAGGTCTAGTCCGTCAGTTAGTTATTTATTTATACCCTCAATAAATATTCTCCCTAGCTGAAAGAGATTGTCATTCGACCTAATCCTCGGATACCTAACGAAATACCACCGTTCTAGGACCGAAAGAGGTGCGATACGGAAGTATGTCGTCTCAAGATTAGCAAGACAAATCCCGGGACCGTACGAGACTTAGTTCAAGTTCTAAGTTTCCCCCTTAAGGCGGCTTGGCTATTAATTAAAGTCCAAAGCCGTTACTGTTCCTAGGAATAACGTCCTTGGTACGCCGTTATGAAGTCGGTAGCCTTAATCAAAAGTATAAGGCTGTAGTAATAACTAAGCCTATGTTTCGGAACGTTGGCAGGTTTATAGCCGAAGCGGTAGCGAATTATTCGCTAAACGACGCCGAATTTGCTATAAGGCGTTTATTTAAAGCTTTATATACACAATAACCCGAAGAATCGAGGTCGACTTTTTTTTGGCAGGGGAGATAATTGTCATGGTACCAACTAGGCTTAATCATCGTCACTATGTATATAGCGCTTTAGGGCTCTAGGAGTTCTGTCTCTCACTTTTAATTCCCTAGGTGTCAGTCTTCTCCTTAGTCGACCGTCCTGAATATAGCCAACCTAAGTCCCTTAGTAGTCCGTCCTATGACACAAGCTCGCAGTTAAAAAAGGTCTTTTTATATTAACGATATATTCATACAGGAATCGCTGAATTCCTAGAAAAATCTTCTTGTCGTAATATCTTATTTTCGGGCCTTTAACACCAACGTTATCGACGAATAGCTGGATTACATCGGGCATTAAATCGTTTAGAATTCTCCGAACTATACGATAAAAATAAACTATAAAATTAGTAAACTCTTAGGATATACTGATATACCTTAAAAATCTTAACAGTATCGGAAAAATGGTAAGGTTTTTACTAAGTAAGGCCACAGTAATTTAATTTTAACATAAAAAGGAATCATTAATGTAACTAAAAATCGTATAACAAAATCTGCAAAGAATTCGTCACAGTTATCTGGCATAAAAGCATCTTACAAAATAACAGCATTTAGTTTGGTCGTAGAATTAATCAATCGGAAACCACCATTCTTCTTTTCGACTAAGAACTAAGCATTCCTATATGCAGCATGGGATTATTCGAGAATACCTCGTTAAATACGCATTCGCAATACTTCGATCAGTTTATTCTTCCTGCTCGCCAACACTATTATGCCCTTAATTTACTACGCCTTATAAGAAATCGTGCGAATTTCATTCTTTAGTACAATACTTAATTTAATTTTGCTACACTTTTTCCAATGCTATGGTAAAATACCTTCTCTACGAAAAGATATCTCCTTAAAGAAAGGTTTTTCCATACGGATAAATTTATTGCCTAGCCAATTAAGAATTTCGTCGGCTCGTTCCTCAATAAGTCGGGTCCTTCGGGACATAATAGTAAATCTAGGAAACAAAGTAGCTAAAGGTAATATGGCGTCCGCAACAAGCCTTGATATGAAACTTATGCTTGGAAAGAAGCTCTAGATCTAGTTAGCAAAGAAGTATTCGATTGATTTGGGTTGATTTGATACGTTGTAGTTGAGTTATTTGGATTGATTGTTGCGAGGTGCTCAAAAACGCGCGACTCGGTGGTGTGCGCGACTCGGTGGTGGGGTATGTTAAGTAAAATAACAAAAGGTTTTAATATTCTATCAGTGAAGATAACGAATGCAAGTACAAAAATTTACTAAAAGATTTACGACCTAAAACAAAACAGCACATGAAAAGAAAGAGGCATAATAAAGAAAATACAACGCATTATCGCTTAGGTTAAAATCCGATTTAGGCAGAGAAATAATAATTTAAAACGACCTCTTTGAAAGTTAGAAAAATAAATAGTTGAAGTACTTTTATAGGACTACAAATATAAGAAGTTATTTTGTAAAAGATTTAATATCAATTTACTAAAAGATAGCGAATAAAACTATAAAGTAATTCGAAAGAACGGCAAAAATACCGCCTTTTACGCTATCTATAACCTAAACAAGGTAAAACTGTATGTATTTCGCGATTATCTTAGAAACAAGCTTCGCAAAGGATGGATATAGTGTTCGAAATTACTAGCTAGCTACTTTATAATTTTGGTACCCAATCATAGAAAAAAGGTTTAACGTGCAATTGATTATAGATAACTCAACGATATCACCGTTAAAAATAAAACGCCGTTGCCATAATTACCGAAATAAAAATTGGTCCTTGTAGAACAAAATAATTTACAGTTATCTATCTTCTAAATAGCTACAACGCAACTTGAATTAAAGAAGGATACGAATGAAAAAGAGTCTTTAGAACAAAATACGGTATATACGAATACCTAGTTGCCTTTATAGGATTAACAAACGTACTAATAATCTTTTACTATATAATAAACTAGATATTAAAACAATAATTAGATATTTTCGCGGTGTGCTCCCTCAACGACATCTTTATTAACTTTTAAACAGAAAAACCGTACGAAAAACATGTTTGTTATGCTTTATAGATATTACGAAACGTTAAATCTTTGGTTAATACTAGAAAATTCTAATTTCGTAAAGAAAAATTCAAATTTCTATGATATAGTATGATGCCAGAACAAAATCGCATTAACCTTAAGAATCTTGTAATAGTTAAAAATTTTGTAATAGTAAAAAATTTTGTAATAATTAAAAATCTTATAGTAATTAAAAGTCTTATAAGGATTAAAATTTTTATAATAGTTAAAAGTTTTGTAATAGTTAAATATCTTATAACTAATGGTTAAAAATTTTATAATACTTAAGAATTTTATAATAATTAAAAATTTTGTAGGAACTAAAAATTTTATCATAGTTAAAAATCTTATAGTAATTAAAATTTTTGTAATAATTAAAAATCTTATAACGTCCTACACAAGCGAACGGACCAAACAAGCGAACGGATCAAAATTCCACAGCTCGCAATAACCAACCCGCATAACTCAACTACAACACATCAAATTGATTCCAATCAATCAAATACTTCTTTGATAACTATCACTAAAGCTTCTGGACAAGTGCACGTATTACATCAAGGCCTGTTGCGGACGCCATGTTGCCATTTCTTCCTTCTAACCCGCCTACGACCGGCCACCCCCCAACGCGTCTAAGCTAATATTACCCCCATTTCGTACGACCTAAAGCCGACCGACTAGCTGACTATTCTCGACCGAATCCTTAACCCAAATACGCGAGCATTTCTTGTCCGGCTTTAATACGTTGAAGATATACGTCGGAGAACGTGTTATAGGATACGTTGGAAACGCGTTGGGAGCGCGTTGGGGAGCATGGGGGGTCCGTGCGGGGCGTCTTACGAGGCGTTTCGCGGGGCGTATGGTAGGGCGTGTCGGACTTAATTTTGCAACAACTCGAGACTTACGCAATTATACGATTAAAACAAACGTTACCCAGAAAGATGAATTCTTGCTATATAGGATAAACAAGTTCTTTTAGCCAGCAGAAAGGTTGTAGCAAAGAATTACTGCTAACAGCTGCTGAAGGTTGTCGACCGTATATAGGCTAAAAGGAAGGAATGGCAATATGGCGTCTGCAACAGGCCTTGATATAATGCGTGCACTTGTCCAGAAGCTTTAAAGACAGTTAGCAAAGAAGTATTCGATTGATTAAAATCAATTTGATGTGTTGTGGTTGAGTTATGCGGGTTATTGTTGCCAGCTGTGGAATTTTAGTCCGCTCGTTGGTTTGGTCTGTTCGCTTGTGTAGGACGTTAGTAGTTAAAAATTTTATAATAATTAAGAATTTTGTAATAGTTAAGAATATTGTAATAATTAAGAATCTTATAATAATTAAAAATTTTGTAATAGTTAAAAATATTATAATAGTTAAGAATTTTATAATAATTAAGAATCTTGTAATAGTCAAAAATTTTATAGTCAGTAATTAAGAATTTTATAATAGTTAAAAATCTTATGAAAAATAAAAATTTTGTAATAATTAAAGATTTTATAACGTCCCACACCACCGAGCGCAACACACCACCGAGCGCAACGCTTTTTGGCACTTTACAGCAACAAATTCAAATAACTTAATAACAACATATCGCATTGATTTAAATCAATCGGATTCTTCTTCGCTAGACGTATCTACAACTCCTTTACAAGTACGCGCATTATGTCCAGGCTTGCCGCAAACGCCACACTTCCGTTCCTTGGTCTCAACCCTTTTACGACGACCCCCTCCAACTGCTATTAGCTGCATTTTTTCACCACCTTTTTCTTTTTGGGCCAGAAAAGCTTGTCGTTTTTATATAGTAAGTATTCCTTTTTCTTGAAAAGGTTTATTTTTAGTTCTGCGACGTTTGCTTAAGATATAATTCGTTTCGCGTAATTAAGCAGTTTTTTTCCGAAGAAAAATATTTTCGTACAAAACTAATAAGTAACTTTTGTTTAAAAAATAAACCGATTTAGCCATTTTACTTAACGAATTATTTGGTTGGTTTTTAATTTTCTTTTGCAAATAACGTAATTATCGTATTATTTCCTTAGTATTCTTAAGGGTTTTCGCGGGCGGGGAACGAATGGAACCGGCAAAGGTTAGCGGAGAAACGGTCGGCGTAGGCATAACTAAAGGAACTTCCAATTTAGAAAAAACGTTATTAAAATCGAATAGAATAAAACCAGCTTTCGCAAATCCAGATTTGATGTTATCGGACGTTATAACAATTTGGAACGCGTTGTAAAAGCCGGCGAGGAAATCTTCTTTAGCAATATAAGTATAATGACGTTGTATTAGGTTTTCGATATACCGCGAATAAGCGCGTTTTAAAACAGAAAAACAAAATATATTAAAAGGTTAAAGCCGATACGAAAAATACGCGGCCATACAAAACGTAATAATGTTGTTATTAACGCATTATTTTTCGAATTTCATCGAATGGTAGCTTTTATAACCGTCGAGGATAAAAAAACGTTTGGAACCTTTCGTAGACGTCCGAATATACTTATTAAAATGCTGGATTTATTCGAAACCTAATTTATTTATTATTTAATTATTATTACTTAATATAATCTTTTAATCGGCTGTTAATAATAAATTATCGCCGTACCAGAACCTAAAATAATTTTTTCCCGTTATAATAACAAATAGCAGTATAGCCCAACCTTAAAAATTAACAGCCTAGATAATTGTAACTTATTTTTTATTTCTTTATTACGTTTATTTAAGTTTCTTACGTTTTTCGGTATTAATAATTACTATGTCCGTTATTATAAGAAACCTTATCAAAAATCCAATCTCGTCGAAGTTATAAATATCCTTTTTTGTAATGCTATATTTCGCTATTATAACCCGAATAAATTCGAATTACTTGCGAAATATTTCCGGATTTTCGCATAAAACCCGTTAATAATTAATCTTCCGATTTAAACGCGTCTGGAATTTTTTTTGCCGTTTAACAAATTTCGACGCCCAGTTAATTCTAACGCGTTCTGCAACGCGCTAAGCAAGCAATAAATTAGCTATATCTTCAACGTACTAAAGCCGGACAGGAAACGCTTACGTATCTAGGTTAAGGATTCGGTCGACAATCGATTTTTCTTCGGTCGGCGTCAATTTCTGTAAATTAAGGGCAATATCGGTTCGGGCGCGTCTACCGGTAAAACGGTATGCTAAGGTAAAAGATAAAACTTCATAAATAAAACCAAACCTCTTGTAACTAAGATTCGGGTCTCGGTTTTTAACCTGAATGGCTCGGTTCATTCTCGCTTCTTTTGTAAGGCGCTCCATATTGTAGTTATTAAGAAATGGGTAATTGAAGATAGGTAATTGGAATAATTAAAAAAGCGTTGCGCTCGGTGGTATATTGCGCTCGGTGGTGTGAGACGTTAATAGTTAAAGATTTTATAATAATTAAGAATTTTATAATAATTAAAAATTTTGTAATAATTAAAAATTTTGTAATAAATAACAATTTTGTAATAGTTAAAAGTTTTATGGTAATTAATGGTTTTATAGTAATTAAAAATCTTATAGTAGTTAAAAATTTTATAATATTTAAAAATCTTGTAATAATTAAGAATTTTGTAATAGTTAAGCATTAAAAACGGCTTATTAACGGCTAAAGCAATATAAGCGTTTCTTGGATTCGCTAATCATTACCGACGATTCATACTTAACTTTAGTAAGATAGCAATGCCATTAACGGAACTTACTAAAATGAAAATAAAAAATAAAAATGAATATTATAATAAATAATGGAGGAAAAAAATATCTTTTTAGAAGATTAATAACGCTTTTACCACTAAACTAGCACTGATTATGGAGGATTTAAAGCCACTAGTTAAGCTAAAAACCGTCGCTTCGGATGACGCTTTAAAGTTATAGTGCGATTTCAAAACGATTAAAAGAACTTTACCGTATTACATTTTACTTTTACAAATTATACAAAGCTGAATTGAATTACCCTATTTACGACAAGGAGTTTTTTAGTTATCGTTGAAGCCTTTCAAGGATTTAGGCGTTACCTAAACAGTAATATATATCAAATTCAGGTATATACAGATAATAAAAACATGATACATACTTTTTACGATAAAACACCCTATCGAAAGATTATTAACAATCGTAAAAATCGTTTTAAATTTAATTAGATTATTATACATTGTAAAGGATCGGAAAATGGTAAAATAAACGCGTTTAGCAAACGACGAATACTTAGAAAAGCCCAAGGTAGTATAACAGATAATTTACGATATAACAGCAGAAAAATACTTGCGACAGCCGCGAATTGTCACGATGCGAGCAATATTACCCGATATATATTACCGCATATAATGCCGGTGTACTAGAAGGATAGCAGACAAACAAAATTTAGGTATCCGAAAAACTCCGAAAGGATTTAATACGAAAAATATAGGAATATCCGGTACATAAACATCTAGGCGTCTATAAAACTTTAAAACGTCTCTAACGAACCTTTTCCTGTTTTGAAATAAAATTTACAGTATAAAAGGTAATACGATAATACGATATCTACGTAAGAACAAAACTATAACGATATAAACCTTACAGATAATTATAACTCTTTCTAGTTGCTAACTATTTATAAGATTCGATTACGTTTAATCGTATTACTAAACTCTTTTTATTAAAGATTTAATTCTAAAAATATATTACGACATCATTTTCATAATCGTTAATTGATTTACGCAATTTACCTATTTCTTTAGCTTAGCAGGAAAACATTAATACGGAACAATTTGTATATATTTTCCTTAAATATATTTTTTACACCTACGAACTTCTAACGATAATAATTTCAAATATAAGTAACGTACTACACAAGCTCACCGGATGCACAAGCTCACCGGATGGGTGTTGGCACCTCGCAACAACAAATTCAAATAACTCAACAACAACACATCACATTAATTCAAATCAATCGGATTTTTCTTCGCTAGACGTATCTACAACTTCATCACAAGTACGCGCATTATGCCCGGGTTTGCCGCAAACGCCACACTTCCGTTCCTTAGTCTTAACCCTCTTACAGCGACCTCCTCCAGCTGCTGTTAGCTGTATTTCTTTACCACCCCCTTCTTTTTAGGCCAGAAAAGCTTATCTCATTTATATAATAAATATTCCTCCTTCTTAAAAGGTTTACTTTTGGTCCTACGACGTTTACTTGAAATATAGTTCATTTTCTGTAATTAGGCAGCTTTTTTTTACAAAAAGCATTTTCGTACAGAAATAATAAGTAACTGTTAGTTAAAAGATTAACGGATTTAGTTATTTTAGTTAAGGAGCTACGCTGTTAGTTTTTAATTTTCTTTTGTAAATAACGTAATTACCGCGTTACTTCCTTAATATTCTTAGGGGTCTTCGCGGGCGGAGAACAAATAAAACCGGCGAAGGTTAGTGGGGAGACGGTCGGCGTAGACACAATTAAAGGAACCTTTAATTCGAAAAGGACGTTATTAGGATCGAATAAAATAAAACCAGCTTTTGCAAATCTAGATTTAGTATTGCTAGACGTTATGGCAGCTTGAAACGCGTTACAGAAGCCGACGAAAAAGTTTTCTTTGGTGATATAGGTATAATAACGTCGCATTAGGTTTTCGATATAACGCGAATACGCGTGTTTCAAAATAAAAAAACAAAATAGATTAAAAAGTTAAAGCCGATGCGAAGAATACAGACGTATATAAAGCGTAATAATATTGTTATTAGCGTAGTATTGTTCGAATTTTATCGAATAGTAATTTTCGTGGCCGTCGAAGATAAGAAAACGTTTCGAACTTTTCGTACGCGTCCGAATATGTTTATTAGAGTATTGGATTTATTCGAAACCTAATTTATTTACTATCTAGCCATTATTAATTAATGCGATTTTCTAATCGGCTGCTGGCAATGGATTATTACGGTACCAAAACGTAAGATAATTTTTTTCCGCCAGAATAATAAATGATAGTACAGTCCAACCTTGGAAATTAACAGCCTAGATAACTATAACCTATTTTCTATTGCCTTATTACGTTTATTTAAGTTTTCCACGTTTTTCGGCACTAGTAATTACCATGCCCGTTGTTATAAAAAGCCTTATTAAGAATCCAGTCCCGTCGAAGTTGTAAATATCCCTTTTTGCGATGCCGTACTTCGCGATTATTACTCGAATAAGCTCGAACTACTTGCGAAATGTTTCTGAATTTTCGGATAGGATCTGCTGATAATCGATCCTCCGATTTACACGCGTTTGAAGTTTTTTTTTTGCTATCTAACAAAGTTCGACGCCTAGTTAACTCCAACGCGTCCTGTAGCGCGTTAAACAAGCAATAAATTTGCTATATTTTAACGTACTGAAGCCGGACAGGAAACGCTCGCGTATCTAGGTCAAGGATTCGGTCGACAATCGATTCTTCTTCGGCTGGCTTCAATTTTCGCGAATTAAGGATAATGTCAGCTCGGAAAGATTTACCGCAATATCGTTTATATAAGGTAGATTAGGCCACTTCATATATAGAACTAAGCGTCGCATAACTAAGTTTCGGGTTTCTTTTTTTAGCTTGGATTGCTAGGTTTATTCTGGCTTTTTTTGTAAGTCGTTCCATGTTATTGGTGTTAAGATACAGGCAATTGAGGTTGAGTAGTTAGAATGTGCTAGAAACTATCCGGTGAGCTTGTGTGACACGTTATTATATTTACCTTAAATTCTAGTAAAGGTTGATAGGTTAACTTGGAGAGAATTATAAATTATCTAACGCATTCAAATCTCAAACAAACGAAGAATCGCAAAATTTAATTAAACGTTAAAAATGTATTTACGATGCTATGTTAAATATAAACAAAATAATGAAATATAGAAGTTACTAGCAACAGAGTTAACTTATAATATTAATTTTTATAAAAGCAACAACATTAGACTAGTAACTGCTAATTTTGGTTTTATAACCGAAGTCTACCGGAATATATATAACGAACTAATTAAGATTAAAATAATACTTACATTAGAACAATTAAAAAAGTTATAACACCCCACATCACTAAACACAACATAACATCAAGCACAACACTTCTTCAATTATTCTAACTACTTATCTTCAATCGTCTATTTCTCAATACTAATATTATGGAACGCTTTACAAAGAAGACAAAATGAACTAGCTGTTCAAGTTAAAAAAAGAAACTCGAAACTTAGTTACAAAAAGCTTGCTTCTATATATAACGTTTTATCTTTTACTCTAAAACGAAGTATAGTATTTAGCAGTTATATTGCGACGACAAGAATTGCAGTTAAAATAGATTCAAACGAGAACAAACAATTCAGAGAAGGAATTTAATAATTCGAAAACGGATTAAAAGATTTAAGCCATTTATAACGAAGCTTTAAGTTGGCAGAAAAAATAAAAGGAGATAATAACACCGTAAAACGCTTTAACTGTCAAAAGATAATACAAAAGAAACCTAATTGCAGTATAAATACAAACGAAAAACAGATAATGCAAGGTCGAATAAGTTCAAGCCTTATTTTCCAGGCTGAGCCAAATATACAGAAAATCATTACACGAGGTAATTTGCACGATAAATACTATACCCAGTACCTTCAAACACGATAACTGATCAATGGTTTTCACGGTTAGGATAGATTAATACCTCAGTCCCATAAAGCCTCACTTTGAAGCCGAATGCGTAGTTGCTGATAAGCTTCGACCCTGATAAACCTTATGCCCGCTGGCTCCACGGTTCGGCAGGGTCAAACAATATAACTCAGGAAATATTAAGCTTTGCGCGGTAAACCTTAAGGATAAACCTTAACGGTAAATCTTAAAAATAAACTATAAAGGCAAACTTTAAAGGCAAACCTTAACGGTAAACCTTAAGGATAAACCTTAAAGATAAACCTTAACGGTAAACCTTAAAGATAAACCTTAAAAGCAAACTTTAATAGTAAACCTTAATTACGCCGTACTACGTATAAAAGGCTGGCATCTTTCCGAGCCTTCGCCAGTCTCGATCGTTCCTACGCCTTCTCGAGTTACCCAAAACAGCATGCTGCGCAAGTCCGAATATGCGATACCGGTAATCCGGAACCGCAGAATTTCTACAGAAATCATTTTATTAACGGTATACAATTCCTACCAAATTCTCGGACGAGCTAAAACTGTCGACACTACTGTCGACCTAAAAAACCTTTCCCAAGAAAATCGATTTCGGCTTTTGATTTTCGGATACGATTTAATTCGAAAAAGTAACGGAAATCGATTTTTGCAAGATTATATACCGAAAAATATAACGATTATAACGGAACTATTGGCGAAACTGGAAAGGGAAAACAATAACCCGCTTAACAACTTCGACGTTCAGATTTTGAAACGATATACGTTAAAAAATTACGAGCAATGGTTTGCTCGGCTGCTCCGGATTGCGAAGACCGTCCAGAATTTCGACAAGAATCGACGTGGATAAAAGCTGCGAAAAGGATGGGTTTAGTGAAGCTTAGGAATTGAGGTAGCAATCTATCATTTTATCCAATTTTGTCTACACGGTTACGTCTTCTCTAAGGAGAGAAAAACAGACAATATAAAGTATTTATAGATTACAGAACAAAAAAGGGTATTATATCACTTTAAAAATAATAAATAAACTATAATTACTATGGAAAAAGTAGTAATATTTTTACAAAGTCGAAAATGCCGAAGGTTATATATTTAACTACGATAATAAATAAATCCGACTGCAAATTAATTTCCCTAACACATTTGTAAAAAGACGAAAATAAACTATTAATTTCGACATTAGTTTTTATAAAGACTTACGATTTGATTTTAGTCTTACCAAGGTTTAAATAGCATAATCCGGCCATCAATTGGAAAACTTGTGAAATAGAGTACGATTTATTTTTTTTCAACGATACGCAGGTCGACAAGGAATTTAAATTTTCGATTAATAAAGTAAATAAATGCAAATATAAGGAAAGAGCAAAAGTCTTACCACCTAAGAATATACGACATATTAAGAGAAAAGACTATAACCGAAAAATACAACGCATTATTACTAATCTCACAATATAATTTAAGCAAATAAATAAATATTTAAAACGACCGGCCGAAATGTTGCTAAAGTAAAAAGCTCATGTATTTTTATCATACTACAAACAGGACAAGTTATTTCGTAAAAGAATTTAATACCAAATTTTTAAAATATAGCAAATAGGATTACAAAATAATATTTAAAAATGACAAATGTACTACCTTATATCCGATTTATAATCTGAACTATATAAAGTTATATACATTCTACGATTACCTTAAACATAAGCTTCGCAAAAAATAAATACGACGTTTCAAGTTACTAGCCGTACTGTATATTTTTCGTATCTGGAAAAAAGAAAAATTTTCAATTTGTAATAGATTATCGACAATATTACGGTTACGAACAAAATACTTTTACCATTGATTACCGAAATAAAAGATCACTTATACGGAACAAAACAGTTCACGGCTATCGATTTTCGAAATTGCTATAATAGAGTTCGAATTAAAAAGGAATACGAATAGAAAACAGGATTGAAAACGAAATATAGCTTGTATAAATACTTAATTACCTTTACAGGATCGACTAACGTAAGAGCAATCTTTTAACAAATAATAAACCATATATTAAGGGGACACCCAGATATTTCTATTATATTCTACCTCGGCGACATTCATATTTACTTAAAAATATTACGAAAAGTACGAAAAATACGTTTATTAAGTTGTGTAAGCGCTGTAAAACGCTAAAGATTTGGTTAATACCAAGAAAAGCCAGTTCTATAAGCAAAAGCTCTAATTTTTAAAATATAATACTACGTTAAAAAAATTTATATAAATATTAAAAAGGTTTTAACAATTAAGAACTAGGCATAGCCCATTAATATCAAAGAAATATAAGCATTTTTTGGATTTGCTAATTATTAACGACGATTTATACGTAGTTGCAGCAAAATAGCGGTACTATTAACGGAACTTACTAGAAAAAACAAACAGTTTAAATAAATTCTTAAGGGAAAAAATTCTTTTTATAAATTAAGGACGCTTTTAAGAGAAAACCAATATTAATTATATACGACCTAAAGCAACCATTAAACTAAAGATCGATGTTTCGGATTATACCTTAAAAACTATTGCCCGATATCGAGACAATTAAGGAAAATTTACCCCATCGCGTTCTACTTTTACAAGCTACATAAAGCTGAACTGAATTACCTTATTTACGATTAGAAATTCCTAATTATTATTAACGCTCTCAAGAAATTCAAACATTACATTAAAGGCAATATGCACCAAATCAAGATATATACAGATTACAAAAACATTATTTTTTTTTTTTTTTTTTTTGATACGAGAACATGTCGGAAAATAATTGCTTTATACGGAAAGCCTTTTTGAATTTAGTGATGTTATTATCTATTGCAAAAAAATTAGAAAATAATAAACTGAACGCTTTTATCAAACGACCTAATCTAAAAAAAAAAAAATTCTAAAGTTAAGATATAGCAAATAATCTTCGATACCAAACCCAAAAAATACCTACAGTAACGACGGATTGCTATAATACGAGCAATACCACCTAATATACATCAACGTATATAACGATATAATGCCGATCAACCAGCGGAACATTAAACAGACAAAATAGAAATACTAAAAACGTTACAAAAGACCTAATACTGAAAGTATACGAATACCCCGGTATATAAACGTCTAAAAATTTACAAAATCCTAGCATGTTTACAACGAATATATTACTTTCTTAAATAGAAACTATAATATAAAAAGTAATGCGATAATATAATATTGGCGATAAAGTAGATAAACCGACAATATAAATCTTACGAAAAATATAATCTTAACTAGTCGTTAAGCAACCATGGGATTTAATTACATTTAACTTGATTACAAGGTTTTTTTGTTACAAAATCAGCTACAGAAATATATTACGATAACAACTTTATAATCGTTGACGTCCCGGATAAGCATTTCGGATAGACAAGCATTCCGGATGGTCTTTGGTACCTTGCAACAACCAATTCAAATTTACTCAACCACAACACATCAATCAACTTAAATCAATCAAATACTTCTCTACTAACTGGATCTACAGCTTGTTTCTAAGTGCACATATTCTATTAAGGCTTATTGCGGACGCCATATTGCTATTTCTTCATCTTAAGCCGATCGCGACCGACTAACTTCAGTAGCTGTTAGCAGCAGTTCTTTGCCATAACCTTTTTACTAGCTAAAAAAACTGGTTCATCTTAGATAGCAAGTATCCATCTTTTTAAGAAACGTTTATTTTAATCGTTTAATTACGTAAGTATCGAGTTGTTACGAAATCAACCCCGATACGCTCTGCCATACGCTCTGCCATACGCCCTACCACACGCCCCGCCACACACCGACGCGCTCTGCGAAACGCCCTGCAACGCGCATTCCAACACGTCTTCCAACACGTTTCCTGAGGTATATCTTCAACGTATGAAAGCCGGACAAGAAATACTCGCGTATTTGGGTTAAAGACTTGGTCAAAAATGGCTTTCTCGTCGGTCGTCTTTAGTTCTTACGAAATGGGGGTAATATTAGCTTGGACGCGTTAGAGACGGTCAGTCGCGGGCGGGTTAAAGGGGAAGAAATGGCAATATGGCGTCCGTAACAAGCCTTGATAGAATACGTGCACTTGGAAAAAAGCTGTAGAACTAGTTAGCAAAGAAGTATTTGATTGATTTGAGTTGATCTGTCGTGTTGTAGTTGAGTAATTTGAATTTGTTGTTGCGAGGTGCTAAAGACGATCCGGAATGCTTGTCTATCCGAAATGCTTATCCGAGACGTTAATCGATTTAGAAAAAAAATTATTTCTACCTTATAACGAAGATACCGGTATAAAGCAATTCGCATACATTTTTCTTAAATATATTTTCCGTACCTATGAACTTTTTACGGAAATTGTTTCGAATAACAATATTACCATTATTTTAGAATTTTGGCAAAGATCGACGACTTAACTGGGATTAAATCACAAATTGTCGAGCATATTTAAACCCTAATCAAACAGATAAATAGAAAGCACCAATCAAACGCTAAAAACGTATTTATAATATTATGTTAACTACGAACAAAACAATTAAATTCTAAATTTACGAGTTGTGCAATTAGCTTATAACACTTGTCAACTAGCAGGAGGTGCGCTAGCACTCTATATATAGCAAGATTCCCTCTGATCGGAATATATATATTCCGTATCTAGATTATTTCAAAGATTAATACGCCTTACGAGGACGTACGTATCTAGCCAATTAATATAATAGAACTGATGTTTCTTATATCTGACAATTAAGAATCTCATTCGCGTAAACCGCGTTATCTATTAATTTACCAGCTGTTGCTGAGACCCTATAGGTTGTACATCAGTAACAATTATTTATAAACACTATTAGCTGTAATAGCGACCGTACCGTCGACCTCCGCAATTATTTACAATGGTCCTAAGGACTGGGACAAATTTAAAGACGAATTTAAGACCGGAGCCAAGGGGTATGATCTGTGTGACCATATTATCCTGATCGGAACTTTTTATGTCCTGTCAAACTTATAGCGCCCGTTATTGCCTCCTATCTAAAAAGACGAGTTTGCTAGACGACGCGGGCAACTAGTGCATCTTTCGAAGGAACTTTGCAAATCGAAACAATCGATTATACGAGTTATCTAACAAATATCTTCGAAATAACGACCGAAGGTAGATAAGCTTCTAGTTAAAGGTTTGCGACTTGTATTTACTTAAATCGAAAAAATAAGACCTTTCGGAAAAACTAGAACGAGCTTATAAAATGGGTTTTCGATAGCGTTTTTCTATCGATTAAGCAGACCTGCTTAAGCTTAGATAACGACTTTAAAGATTAGTACGTTAAGTAGTAATAATTCGGAAAGGTTTACGACAGTCGATTGCTTACAAATATTAAACGCGAATACCAAAAACAATTAAAGCAGACCCCGAAAGCCGTTAAAAGGCTTTATGAATAAATAGCGAAGTAGCAGGAAATTATAGTTTGAGCTTAATATCACGGAGTTCTCCAAATAACTATGCCAGTTATTTAGACGAATTAGTGATAGATAGTAGTAGCGCCGGTTATTCTTAGTTGTTTGAATTTAGTTATGCTTTTTTTAAGCGGAGTAATATCGCAAACAGCACGATTGATTATTTGGAGCTTAGGGCTAGTTTTTTAGACAATTAAATTTTAACGAATTTATAACAGCTAGCAAGAAATCTTAAGGTAGCATTTCCGACTTTCTATAGAACTTTAGCAAACCTTTTTAATAGAACAATTATGATCAGGAAAAGACTAAGGATATTAACAATTACCTACGTGGTAGGACCTTTGAAAAAAGCCCGAAACGAGGTAATTGTAAAGATTTCCGAGCGGGCCGAAATAGCAGCAGCAATAAACGAAAGCGCTAAGAGTTGAATGCGTAGGGTATATGCTACGGGGCTTGCTTAGGCATTTATTACTGGTTATTCCGATATTTTTGAGTATTTTTAACCAAAGCCCTAAAAGATTTTCGCTTTAATAACGCGATGGTAGTATTGGTCTAGCAACGTATCGCTGCCGATTGGTCCTTAAAGGAAGAGATTAACCATTTATTAAGTACTGTTAAAAAATTTATTATCTAAATGATAAATTAATTTCTAAAAGGAGTAAGACGTGTTTTAGCTTATTTTCTAATTTCTAATCAACGCAGTGCGATAAGAGTTGCGTTTTCACCCCTTAAAGAATTCGGCCATTCTGAACTTCAGATTTACATTATATATTTTTAACTTGATTAGGAGGTTTTTAAATTATAAGATAACGATCTAAGATAATAGGAGACACGTGAAAAAAACTTCGTTTCGATCAAAGAATATAAAGAAGTAGATATATTTCTTTAAAGCCTTAAGAGCTCTAAAGTGTTACGTTTGTACGCCGTAATCTATTGCGAGAGTTTCGTATATAACCTGGTATTTTTCCGGCAGCTTCGAAAGAAGAAATATTATTAGGACAACTAGAGAACTAATAATTTTATTCGAGATGGGTATGATTAAGTGGTTGTTACGCTGATAAATAAATTTAACTAGTTCGTTATCGGAGATTTTTAGATAATAGCTATTTATGCAGCCTTTATATTTTATAGACGTAACGTCAACTTATATATAGCGAGACCTCTGCGAATCAATGACGATACCATATAGCATCTAAGATTAGAATATTTAGGGCCTGAAGTAACCGTTAATTGTAGTTCTATATAAGAGGAGTCCGCTTAAAGGGTTTTATACTAATCGAATGCTAAGTATATAGCAAAGCAAAAGCCAAAAGGCAAATACGCGATAAGTTGAAAGAAGGAGCTTTCGATTAGGATAGCGAATCGCCATCGACTTTACAAATTTCGAAAAACACCTTAAGGAATATAGATACGTTATATTTGTTACCGATATGTACTTGGGCTTTATATAGGATATTTACCTTAAAGACTAAAAGTAAGATATAGTGATTATAATATTCCGATATTTCCTAAGGGTTTTAAAGAATTGGAATAAAGTTTTTTATAGGTATTCGAATACGATAATGTCCTACACCACCTCCACGGACACACTACCTCGTCGGACACTTTTTGGCACTTCCTAACTAATTTAAATAACTCGACCACAACACCTTAAATCAACTCTAATTAATCGTATTCTCTTTCGCCGTCCGTATCTACAGCTCCTGGACAAGTACACGCAGTATATCAAAGCTTGTTGCGGACGCTATATTGCTACTTCTTCCTCTTGACATTCCCGCGACCGACTAACTCTTAACGCGTCCCAGCTAATATCACCCCTATTTCGTAAAAAATAAAGCCGGCTGAAGAGAAAACGACTATTAACGGAATACTTAACCTATATACGCGAGTATTTGTTGTCCGGCCTCGATCGTTGAAGATATACTCTGCAGAATACGTCGTAAAACGCGTTAAGAAACGCGTTGGAGGGCGCGTTGGGGGAGCGCGTTAGAAGTCGTTGCGAGGCGTTTCGCGGGGCGTATGGCAAGGCGTATGGCAGGGCGTGCCGGGTTTGATTTCGCAACAACTTGATATTTACGCAATTAGCTGATTAAAACAAACGTTTCCCAGAAAGGAAAATACTTGCTATATACGATGAACAAGTTCTTTTAGCTAAAAAAAGGGTCGTGGCAAAGAATTGCTGCTAATAGCTACGAAAGGTAGTCGGTCGCATATAGATTAGAAGGAATAGCAATATAACGTCCGCAACAAGCCTTAATATAATATGCACACTTGGAAAGAAGCTGTAGATACAGTTAGCAAAGATATATTCGATTAATTAGAGTCAATTTGAGGTGTTGTAGTTGAGTTATTTGGATTGGTTGTTAGGAGGTGCCAAAAAGTGTTCGACGAGGTAGTGTGTCTGAAAAGGTGTTGTGGGACGTTAACGAAATATTAAAAAATTATCGGCTTTGAAATATGCTCCAGTCGCTTTCTTTTAGTATTAAACTTCAGTCTTTAGTATTATATACCCAGGTCTAGAAAGGGGGTACAGGGCGTTTAAGAGTTGTGATTAAGGATAAAGCGATTATGATACGAAGTAGCGCTAAGTTACCTCCGTTTTCAATCGTGTATATCTTTACAACGGTAGTATATTTGTATAATCGTACTCTTAAATACGTACTTTTTTAACATAATTTACACGAAATTTATTATATTTACTTGATATACAAAGACGGCATTGTAGTGCTTAATCGAGAGCTTTAGCAGGCCTATTTGCAAATATACCGCTGTATAACTTACGTTATAATAACCACCGCCGTAAAAAAATAAAAAATTTAAAAGCTAAACCTTGAAGGGTAGATTAGGTTGTTCGTCAACTACCCATTTACAAATATTTACAGAATACAGAAACTATTAATGAATAAAGTTATGGCTATCCGAAACGTATAGCTTAACGAAAAGTTTATCTTTTTAAATAATATTAAAATTTTAAGAGATGACTTTGCACATATTATAAAAAACGGATTACAGAAATTAAGCGACAGGTGAAATTATTTAATCGGCTTTTAAATTACCTAAATATACGTATTTAAATAGAAGATAAACATTTAAGCGGAATAATTTAGTTACCGGTTTTTCAAAGAGGTTAATTCTAAAATAGTACAAGTATTAAAGACGTACGGATTAAGCAAAAATAAGCTTGTATGCATAGAATTAATAATTTTTATACGACCGTTATGTTCGAACCATTTCTGTTTCCTGGACTATTACGTTTACCAGCATTTACTTTGATAATTATTACAATCATTACGCCGTCGGATATTAAAAAACTAACCGTAAGATTTTTTCGTTTTGTTTAATCCAGGGTAGCGTTAAAAGATAAAGATATCCTCCGGGTTAAAAACGTAAGCTTTCCGTATATTCCGTATTATAGAAATGTTATTAAAGACGATTATAAAGTTTGGAAAACTGCGTTTAACGTTAAACGATTAACTTCTTTTATTGTTACTTTTCATAACCGGCTGGTAAGTTAGGGAAATTTGAAGAAAATAATTATCCGCAATACGCGCTACCTTAATCTGAAGGCCTTTAATACGAAAATATACAGAATTCCATGTTGCAGAACCGGGGATATAGGGGTAAACTGCCGCTACCCCCGCGAAATCATAAAAAGCTAAATATATACCCGTTCAAGGAGTTTTTCGTAAAGCCGAAAAGGCTTATTTATAAAGCTACAAAAAGATGTAATCTTAGAAAGTCGTTTTCAGTTTTCTAGTAAAAGGAAACAGGTTTTAAGATATATATAGGTTTATAGTTACAAGTTTAATAAGTATGGTTAGTTGTGAAAATGTAAGCTAGGTTTCGCTATACGAAATAATTAACAACTTAAAAACGCATATAATAATATATACTTATTTATTTTAGCTAAAAGGTCGTTTAAACGATAATTGTTATTACGGTTAGATTTAACCTACAACTTAAGCAGTATAATGCGGTAAATGTTTTCGGCAACGCTAAGCTACCTCGTAAAGTATACATGCAAGGTCGAATGGGTTCAAGCCTTATTTTCCAGGCTGAGCCAAATACACAGAAAATCATTACACGATGTAATTTGCACGATAGATATTATACCCAGTACCTTCGAACACGATAACTGATTAATGGTTTTTACGGTTAGGATAGATTGATACCTTAATCCTATAAAGCCTTACTTTGAAGCCGACTGATACGTAGTTGCCGATAAGCTTCGACCCTGATGAATCTTATGCCCGCTGGCTGGTTCGGCAGGATCCTTACAGACAATATAACTTAGGAAATGTTAAGCTTTGCGCGGTAAACCTTAAGGATAAACCTTAACGGTAAAACCTTAAAAATAAACCTTAAAGGCAAACCTTAAAGGCAAACCTTAACGGTAAACCTTAAGGATAAACCTTAAAAGCAAACCTTAATCGTAAACCTTAATTGCGCCGTATTACGTATAAAAGGCTAGCATTTTTCCGAGCCCTCGCTAGTTTTACGGTTGGGAATGTTAAATATCAGCCAGAAAAGGGGCTAAAAACTTTAATTTCGATCGTTTTTACGCCTTTTCGAATTACCTAAGACAGTATGCCGCGCAAATCCGAATATGCGATACCGGTAATCCAGAACCGTAAAATTTTTACAGAAATCATTTCATTAACGGTACATAATTCCTACCAAATTCTCGGACAAACTAAAACTGTCGACACTACTGTCGACTTAAAAAACCTTTTCCAAGAAAATCGACTCCGGCTTTTGATTTTCGAATACGATTTAATTCGAGAAAGTGACGGTAACCGATTTTTGCAAGATTATATGCCGAAAAATATGATAATTATGACGGAATTATTGGCGAAACTGGAAGAGGAAGATAATAACCCGCTTAACAACTTCGACGTTCAGATTTCGGAACGGTGTACGGAAAATTACGAGCGATGGTTTGCCCGGCTGCTCCGGATTACGAAGACCGTCCAGAATTTCGACAAAAATCGACGTGGATAAGAGCGGAATAAGGCAGTCTAAAGTCGCCTTGGAGTGAGACGCCTGCGAGAGGGATGGGTTTAGTGAAGCTTAGGAATTAAGGTAGCAATCTATCATTTTATCTAATTTTGTCTACACGGTTACGTCTCCTTTAGGGAGAGTAAAGTATATATAAAAACATTCTTAATATATCTGCATCGTAATAAGATTTTTCAAATTATAAAAGCATTATATAAATTATGGAATTACTTTTGCTCTAGCAGAATGAATTTACTGGAATACTTATAAAGTTAGAAAATTGATGCGTTTTTTATAAATCTTATTTTTGTTTTCGTTACGGGGTACTAATCCTTTTTATTTTTTTTTAAAAAAAAAGGATATCGTTACGGCGTACCGCGAGAAAAATTAAGACGTCGTCGATAAGTAATTTAGCAAATACCGGAACGATATATCCTTACGAGAAATAAAAAGCTATAATAGTTTTTAAATATTAAACTAATTAAAAATAAGAGTAAAAGAAAAATTTAACTTTTTAAATTTGACCTTATAAATAAGCTGGTTAACTTAATCATAATAGAAAGTTTAGATAACCTTCTAGATATGTTAATAACGGGCGTCGAACTACTGCCGAATCTACATTTAGCCTAATTAAGATATGTTAATATATACTAAAAAAATGGATTTTATCTTATACGTAAAAATTAATATACGACTTAATATAATCTTTTACGGTATTCCGATTTGCTAAAATTTAATCTAAAACTTAACGATGCGTATTATAAAATTACCGATCGAATTATATTAAAGCTAATCGGAATCAAAACGTTAACGTTACAGTTCGAGGGTTAAAATTCGTTCAATACTTGGAACGACGTTTTTCGTACGGATAATACGAGCGATCGAAAAAGTTCTTAAACTTATATTATAAAATTACTGCGTAAAATAATAAGATAGTGGGCTAATATAAAGCATAGTAACCTTTTAATAACAGAAATAGAATTATTATTCTAGGCGAAGATTTTAAAGAAAAGCCTTATTTAGCTTTCGATTAATTAAAGAAGTGGAAATTATCCTAAGTGCTGGACCTTTAAATATATTGTACGACAAATTAACAAACTATACGGCTTATTAACGCCGATGTCGCTCTGTTATGAACGAAGTGACGGCATGTAAATATATATACCCACTAGCTGCGAAAAGCTGCAATAAGAGATATAATTAAAATAAACTATACGCTTACGGGGCACATGTTAGCTAATGGATTAATAAAAGCCTTATTACAAAAACTTTTAAGCATTTGAGAAAATAACTAGAAGTAATAGATATTACGGAAGCCCTCGATCGGCCGAGAAACGTTTTACGAATAATTTTAAAAAAGGAGTTGGCTGATCAAGAGCATTTAATCGCCGAAAAAGAGGTAAACCAAAATGCGGCAGCTTTGAGAGATAATAAAATGTAACGGTTAAAGCAGTAACTGCGTTAAGGCGTTAAGGAGGTTTAACAGCTAGCAGGGAGTACGCTAGCACCCTATATATAGCAAGATTCCCTCTGATTGGAATATATATATTTCGTAGCTAAATTACTTCAAAGATCAGTACCCGCTGCAAGGACACGCGCATCTAGCCAATTAATACAATGGAACTGATGTCCTCTATATTTAACAACATTAGCTACTACGAAAATATTAAACCGACGTCAGCAACTTCTAATTTTAATTTTATAGCCGAAGTTTACCGAAATTTTAAAGACAAGCCGATTAGCATTAAAGTAATTTTCATTTTAAAGTAATTAAAACAATTATATAACTACGGAAATAAATATATAACTTAAGTTCGTACGAGATAAAATATATAAATATTATAACTAAAAAAGACTAAAAGGAACAATGTTTTCCGAAAAGGAAATAGTTTATCTAGCTACCAAAAACATTCAACCAAGCAAGAAAACAAAAACCTTGATTTCAAATATATCGGCCCGTACAAAGTCGCTAAGAAAATTTCAGAAAACAACTATAAATTAAAGCTACTATTAAAAATTAAGTTCTATCTAATTTTTATATTTTCTTATTAAGATCAGCAACGCGCACGATTAAAGTTAAAACGGAATAGCGTCTCACACATCTAAGCAAAACATATATATAAGCGAAACACTTTTCTAGCTATTCCAATTGTCTATCTTGAATTGTCTATTTCTTAACACCAATATTATAGAATGCATTATAAAAGAAGCGAGAATGAACCTAGCTATTTAGGTTAAAAAGCGAGACCCAAAACTTAGTTACAAAAAGCTTAGTTCTATCTATAAAGTGTTACCTTTTACCTTAGCATATAGTTTTAGCGGTAGACGCGCCCGACCTGATATTGTCCCTCCTTTACAGAGATTGACGCCGACAGAAGAAAAATCGATTGTCGACCGAATCCTTAATTTAAATACGGAAGAGTTTCCTGTCCAGCGTTAGGATGTTGAAGATATGCTAATATACTGCTAGCCTAGCGCGTTGCAGAACGCATTGGAATTAACTAGGCGTCGAACTTTGTTAAACGGCAAAAAGAAAATTATAAACGCGTTCAAACCGGAAGATTAATTATCAACGGATCATATCCGAAAATAGAGAAGTATTTCGTAAGTGGTTCGAGCTTATTCTAGCTATAATCGCGAAATACGGTATCGCAAAAAAGAATATTTACAATTTCGACGAGACTGGATTTTTGATAAGGTTTTTCATAATAACGGGCATAGTAATTACTAATGCCGAAAAACGTAAAAAACTTAAATAAATGCAACAAGGTAATAAAAAAATAGGTTATAGTTATCCAGGTTGTTAATTTCCAAGGTTAGGTTATACCGCTATTCATTATCATAGCGAGGAAAATTATTTTAGATCCTAGTACCGCGATAACTTATTACCAGCAGTCTGTTAGAAAATTGCATTAAGTAAATAATAGCTGGATAATAAATCAATTAGGTTTTTAATAAATCCAGCATTTCAATAAATATACTCGGATACGTACGAAAGATTCGAAATGTATCCTTATCCTCGACGGCCACGAAAGCTATTATTCGATGGAATTCGAAAAATATTGCGCCAATAACAACATTATTACGCTTTATATGCCCGCGCATTTTTCGTATCAGCTTTAACCTTTTAACGTATCTTTTTTTTTAAACGCGCTTATTTGCAGTATATCGAAGACTTAATACGACGCTATTATATCTATATTGCCAAAGGAGATTTTCTCGCCGGCTTTTACGACGCGTTCTAAGCTGCTATAACGTTCGATAACATCAAATCTGGATTCGCGAAAGCTGGTTTTGTTCCATTCGATTTCAATAACATTCTTTCCGAATTAGAGGTTCCTTTAATTATGCTTACGCCGACCGCCTCTCTGCTAACTTCTGCCGGTTTTATTCGTTCACTGCTTGCGAAAACCCCTAGGAATATTAAGAAAGAAACGAAGTAAAGACTTTACTTGCAAAGAAAGATTAGGAGCTATCAAGGTGATTCATTAATAAGGGTCCTTGCATCGGTTAATCTTTTGACAAAAAGTAACTTATTACTTTTGCACGAAGTTGCTTTTTTCCGAGAAAAAGACGTCTAATTGCGTAAAACGAACTACATCTTAAGTAAATGTCGGAGACGAAAACAAATGTCTTTAAAAAGGAGAAACTTTATTATATCAGAGAGATAAGCGTTTCTAGGCTGAAAAGAAAAGAGTGGTGAAAAAATACAGCTAATAGCAGCTGGAAGAGGTCGTCGTAAGAGGGTTAAAACCAAGGAACAGAAGTATAGCGTTTGCGGCAAGCCCGGGCATAATGCGCGTACTTGTGAAGAAGTTGTAAATACGTTTAGCGAAGAAGAATCCGATTGGTTTGAATTAATGCGATAAGTTGTTGTTGAGTTATTTGAATTTGTTGTTGCAGAGTGTCAAAAATTGTTTCGCTTATATGTATGTATTGCTCATATGTCCAGGACGTTCAAACAAAAAACTTATAAAAGATATACCGGTTTACGAAGCGGAAAATATATTAAACATACGCAAAGAAAAAGAACTTATGCAATACTTGGTCAGGTAGAAAAACTACCCAAATTCGAAAATATCTAAAAGCCTACGAAAGGCCTTACAAACGCTTAACGATTGCTAAAAAAAAAGCTTTTACCAACAATACCGGAAGCGCAAAGATTAAAAGTACTCCAGTCCACGTCGCTCAAAAACTCCCTGTTAGCTCTTTCGGTACCAAACTAGCTAACAGAAAAAACGGCTTGCGCGGATATAGCCATCTTGATTTCCGGCTGCTATTACGCTTTTTCCAAACGCTTAAATTCTTCTATCACCTCTGTACCTTAAATCCTTCGACGTAATATTTCGACTCCAAGAGGCCGTGAAACATTCTATAATTTCTGAAACGATTAGCCTTATTCGCTACAAAACGAAAAGCTTTTCGCGCTTATTTTTATTTGCGTTTTAGTCGCTTTTCCTCGTCTAAAAGCTTTTAGTATTCGGAAATAAAAAGGCCAAATAAGTCGTAAAATGTACTATGCTTAATATAGCAAAAGCACTTTCCGAAACCAAAATGCGTCTTACAAACCTTTTATTCGGATTTGTAGCGAAAGCAGAAAATATAAAAAACATGTTAAAATCAAAACGTTATTACGCTTACGGGATTTTTATTTTTTAATAGTTACAACCAAACATAGCGGTTAAATAATACACGAATAATATGTAGAACGGTAAATTATTTACTAGACGTAATTATTCGCACTTATTGCTTAAAGTTTTGCGATGCCGCTGCTAATATAAACAGTACAATTAAGTTTAATAGTTAGTTAAGCTTATTACCGTTACATAGCGTACTATGACTAAAAGGCTTGGCCAGTTGACAGATGGAACTGTCAGCTAGCAGGGGGTGCGCTAGCACCCCATATACAGAAAAGCTCTCTCTGATCGGAACTTATCTGCTTAGGGGCGACAAGGCGTTAACGCTAACAATTTTCCGGAAGATGCTAGGTCTAAAACCGAATCCAACGAGCGCTGAAGCCTACTGTAGCCCCCTAGAAGGCTCACTAAAGCTTTTCCTACGGAATCTGATTGGGTCAATTTTGTCGAATAGAAAAAGAGTACCACACATCTTCAGAAAAATTGTTAAAGCTAACGCCTTGTCGCCCCTAAGCAGATATGTTCCGTGGATAGACTCTATAAAAACAGCAGTGCGCGCTTTAGAGCACCTGCAGCTAGTCATCCAATACAACACACAACTGATGTCCCCTGTATCTGACAGGAACGCACCCCGATATGGATCTCCGGTCACGTAACTCGCTCAAGGGGGCTCAATGAGTCTGATTGGAAAGAAGGAGGCTTGGCACCTTCAGCCAGTTGAGCCGGGGAGTTGGCTCAAGGAGCTCAGGGGAGCTCAACCACTGTAATCAAGCTTGAGCCGGTTTAAGTGCCTTGAGCCGGGAATGGGATATATACGCTCATTAGTTTCATAGTTCAGATAGCAGCAGCTTGCAATATAACTCGGTTACCCAGATCACCATCTGCTATTACGAGACGTAACTATTCGCACCTTATTGCTCAGAATTCCCACAGTACCATTGCCAAAATAAACCTTAAGACTAGGTTTAACAGTTGGTTAAGCCCATAGCGGTCACATAACGTGTTTTTGGAAAGTATTTTAATATTTTAGACTTTAATTCTATCAAGTCTTACTGGATTGTAAAGAGCTTTACCTAGTTATGATTAATTACGAAATAACACGCGATTTAAGTAAGTGTGTAAAAATCGCCGTCACTCTTGCTTTTACACTATATATAGAAGACGGGAAAGGTGTTAAATACCACGGTGCCTTAGATTTATTAGATCTGCTGTGTTATTAATCTTGAAGCGCTTCTGACCGCGTCGATGCCAGGACCATACTAAATGGGTGTGGCTGGTATGATCCCCCCCAAGCCACAGGTAATTCCGAGGCGTCCTGCATATCTCAGGATCCCTGATATCTAGCAAAAGGTTGGTCGGTGGGCAAAGTGGGCTGGTGGTTTCCCGCTTTTAGACGCCGATAAACACGTGGGGATGGAATTGGTCGTGCCAAGCGGTCGGTATCGTTCTAGGGGTTAGAATGGAAAGATTGTACCGTTTAAAGAGGCAGCTCGGAGATGCAGCAGCGCCGACCTTCGTGTTTTAGAAAGGGGAAAGAGAGGTTACCTTACCTCGCGAGGTATCGATGTAACGCATCCACCAGAAAAGTACCAAGACTGCCCAACCCGCCATCAAACGGCCTGTAGCCGCCCTAATATACATGCCCCAGCTCCTTCGACGGCGCCTATACACCCCCGAGGTATGAGATGATACCAGTTTGCTTTGAAATTAATTCCTCGTCGCGCCACACCGCCATCTGAATATAGTATTACCCTCTGTCCCCCAACTGCCAGAATGACAACACAATAGGCGGTAGCGGCGTTCGCGCTAACTTAAAACAGCAGTGTACTCCATAAAACGTCAATTTGGTATTATTTAATTAGCTACGAATTTCCTACTTATTCCCAAGCTAGACCAAAAATAGAGTTACCGCTTATCGTGTGTCATTCTGGCAGTTGAAGACATAATCACATGAGTTCTTCACCTTGGACATCTTTCGCCTGGGATCCTAGTCAATTGTATATGAGGTCCTGCTTCAACAGTCCAACGGAGCTTTTCGAAATGAGTTGGAGAGCCACCCCGCCCGCCATCCCCGAACTGGTGGAGGTAACGGTAATCATTCGATGGACCTAAAAGAAGTGGCGTCAACAGCGAGGTATTCGTCTCACCGCACGTCTTTATCTTCTTCGCGTCGGTGTTCACGTCCACCGGCATTCACTCTTTTCTATTACTTGTTTTTAGCTGCGAATCCGCCCAACATTACCACGTTGAAGATGTCGTCGACGCCGTCGAATGACCCCGGCCTCGGGCCAACGGTGATGGGCCTGACGTGGACCTTTACGTCCATGGCGGTTATCGTTGTTGCCTTTCGATTCCGTGTCCGCAGAAAGGTGGTCCGCCTCGTAACCGCGGATGATTGGATCATGCTTATTGCGTTGGTACGTATATATCATTGCGGTACCTTCTTACGTCTATCAGTGTGTTCGTTTTACGCGCGGAAAGGTTTTAGGTAACTTTTAGGACACCTGCTCACTCAGGATTCAAAATAGATCTGCCAGCTCGTTTATCAGGCCTGCGCCACTGTGTCTTATAGCTACGGGCTCGGAAGGCACGTGGGCGACCTTTCGCAGGATCAGTTCTTGACCATAATGAAATGGTCTTGGATTACATTTACCCCGGGGACCGCTGTGTCTGTGATCGCCAGAATTTCCATCGCCATTCTGCTCGTTAAGCTCTTCGGGACCAAGCCATGGCTGAAGTGGTTCCTCATCGTCTTTACCGTTATTCAGACGATGATCGGAATTGCTATGATCGTAACCGTCTGGACACAATGTAGGCCTGTCGAAGCCATCTGGAACCGGGCCCTTGCGCCGACTGCGAAATGCCTTAACCCGGACATTCAACTCTATATCTCCGTTACCACTCAAAGTTAGTCTACTGATATTTACAAGTATGGTCTATTGCTAACCATATGGTCACAGTCGCTTATGCCATCTCTGATTTGACCTTTGTCCTGTTCCCGACAGTAATCATCTGGAAGCTCAACATGCCCTTCCGCCGAAAGATCGGTCTGCTTACCTTGATGGCGGCCTCCCTTTTCACCATGACCGCCGCCATTGTTAAGGTCGGTGTCTGCCTGAATACGCCGGCCAGTATGACCGACACGACCTACAACGCCGGCCACATTCAGATTTGGACTTGTATCGAGCAAGACATGGTCATCATGATGGGCTGTGTTCCTCCCTTACGAGCCATTATGCAGATGGAATTTCCCATCATCCGCTCCATTAGCACGGCCCTTCCTTCTCTTATCAATTGTCCAACTGAGATAACAACAAGGAGTACGAGCCACAGCCGCTCGCGCAACGGGAACCACTCTGAGTACTACGACCCGGAGAATCGGTCAACAAAGCAGCTATCCCGTGTCACCCGGAGCCGGAGCGGTAGCAGCCACAAGGACGGTGCGTCTGCGACGGAACCGAATGGCATCGTGCGAACTGACGAGTATACCGTTACTTATAACAGGCAGTGATTAGGTTGGCGCTGCGATAACTGGGGTCGGAAAAAGTGCATCAAGTCTGTGGACGGCTATTCATGATAACTAGTGTCATTGTTTGGAATGGGCTTTGTAGTTACAGGATACCTCCATGTCATGTAGCGGCACATCAAATATTAAGGCCTTGATCGACAACGCTTTTTAAGGCTCGAATAAGGGGCCTAATGGCCTAATGACACCGATGTCGACACCGTCATGCCCGCTTTGAACGATAGTCGCTCTGATAAATCCTTAGCCGTTGCCCCGTGGAAAAAGAGGGTCGACGTGCAATGTAGCTTTTTGGTGGATCTCTGCCAAGGCTCGTCTATTTGCCCCAAGATAGCAAATAGTGAGTCGATGACGTACATATAAGACGAATTGATGGCGCTTCCTAAGCGACTGTTCATTACAGTCGCTTAGGAAGCGCCATCAAATGACTTCGAGCTTATTGACCAACTATCGATGGCCCGTGCAAAGTAGCATGGCAATAGGCCACTAGGCCACTAAGGAGTTATCGATCGAGCTCTAAGAAAAACAAAACAAGATAATATGTACGTAAAGAACAGAAAGATCACCTCCTACCACAGGATGAGCCAGTCTGCAATGATTTCATGCTCTACGATACTATAATTTCTTGCCCAAAATGCGATATGCGAGGTGTATCTTGAACAATTTTTTAATCAATCTCAGACCATTGCCCTTTCGGCCAGCATGTCAAAGTCACCACACAAGCAACTATCATACTATCCTTGGGTAAAATCGCTTATAGTGATAGCGGGAAGCAAAATGGGCGAATAGAACTGGCTTTGGAATGCCCTAACCCTTGCCATATTATCGCCCTTAAAGATTTCCAGAATCAGACCATTCGTTATAAGCCAACAGGCTTGGCTCATGTCAAGACGGTCAGGGCTACAGGAAAGTACATAACTGGCGCAAAGGTTTCAAAGGCCTTGGCACCTTAGCCCCCAAGCTAGCAGGAAGTGCCGAGGAAAAAATGCACACTTTTAATTGACCCAGCCTAAGCCACCAGCCATTTCCACTAGTATTTCGCTTAGATGCAGCGTTTGCAACTCGCAATTAAATCAACAACGTTAACAATTAAATTGAAAAAAAAAAATTCATTCTTTTCGCAAGGTATCGCTCTTTCCGAATATGAGGTCTGTTTTATCCGTATCGCAATGGGTAGGGAATTGGGCCCAACCGAATATGACACCTCTCGAAGGGCTATAAGTGGGTGGATTAAAAGTGTGCTTTTTTTTTTCTCGGCACTTCCTGGCTAGGGGATGAGCTTAAATGTTAGGGAGGCTTTATTCTTCTCCAACCTTACCCATTCAGGCAGTCATCAGCGGGGTATTCACAGTGGGGTGATGGAGACACTTACCTGTACTAAGCCCACCACTTCTCCACCTAAAGATACCTCATTACCGTCGGAACTTGTCCAACAACTATACCGGATTCGGGAATCGCTCGGATCGCGGTGGTCTACGCTGAGGTGGACGCGTTCGGATGACTGTTAACACAAAATCAGTCCAGGGTCCCAAAACTGACGCGTTAAGAGCCATTTGGTAACAATTTGGCTGTGTAAGTACTTGTCAGATATAGGGGACATCAGTTATGTCGTATTGGATAACTAGCTGCCGGTGCCCTAAATTGCGCACTGCTGTTTTATGGAGTCTAGTCACGGAACCTAACGTTATATGTTCCGATCAGAGGAACCTTTCCGTATATAGGGTGCTAGCGCACCCTCTGCTAGCTGACACACCCCCTCAACGCCTTAACGCAGTCACGGCTTGCCTCACTAAAATCAGGCCCCATTTTTGAGGTTGGGGCTGCGCCGCAGGCGCAGCCGTGGCTAGCGCTTTGGATCAAGAAATAGCTGCAAGGGTCAGATGTATCAACTAAACCTCTTTAAGAAAAGTCTCCACAGAAATAACAAAACTTCAAAAATAAGGCCTGATGGCAAGTTATGATTTTTTAGCTTCAATTGGTACCGTCCCATACAAATTCGTCAAAATCATTATCGTCAATTTTCGCAGTATATATTAATTACGAAGTTCCTATTCTTATAACTTACATAACTTAACACAAAATTAAAATCTTTATCTTTTAATATTATTTTGGTCCTAATTAAAGCAAGCTAAAAACCGTTACAGAAAAAAAAATTGCCGAAAATTTCAATTAATACCTGTCGCAACTTTTTACTCGCCTTTGACTAGTACGATAATAACATAACTTTATAAGCTAAAATAATAATATACAGAATTTAAAATTACCTATAACAAAGCTTAAAGCATATTTTCTTCTTAATTAACCAAATACGCGCGACGTATTAAAATGTTTAAAGTAAATACCCCAAACTTTCAAAAACTTAACCCTTTAAAACGAAACGTTTATTCTTATCCGATAGCTTTACCGGTTTCTTGCCGATACAGACGTAATTAACTTATACGCTAACGTTAAATGTACGGTCGATAACCTTACGGAAATTTTGCGCCGTCGGTTTATTCGCCTTATATTAGGCGCCATACTTAACGAATAAGGCTGTATTTTACAAAAAGAACAAATAAATACGGTACATAATTTGGTTTTCGGAAAGCTTAATATCTTTTTCGTTATTAAAACAAGCTTTAACGTGCCACACCATTGAACGGGCCAAACCATTGAACGGACCAAAATCCCACACTTCGCAACAACTAATCTAAATAACTCAACCACAACACATCAAATC